>ML677072.1:443978-467196 GCA_007922155.1 Mesoclemmys tuberculata | reverse complement strand
GCTGAAACACAGACCAGTGGTTCTGTTGGCTCATGAGTTTTTGGAAAGTTGCACGCAAGTAAATGCAAGTTGCACGCAAGTAAATGCACCCTGCATTTAAGGTTAGGAACAGCTTCTGGTCAGTTACCAGGGAACAGTGTCATACAACTGCTCACTGAAGATAAAAATAATACGAGAAGCCCATTGCAAAGAGAATTTGGAATACCTGTGAAATACTCTCTAAAGCAAAGGCCTTTACTTAGTAAAGTTACCCCTGCTCCTTCCTGTACAGATTCCAACAACTCTGTGGCTGGATTTCCATAGACATGCATGGAATGAAAGCTTGTTTTCTAATAATTGTATTAGGATGAAAGGTTTTGGCATTACATGTATAGTATTATCTTTTAAGGGCACACGTTAGCCCATTCTTTCTCCTCAGATCTTCTTTCAAGGAGGATTTCTCAGGTTAGAGGAGGACCTAAAATATAGTGAGGGTCATCTGGAATTCTGGAGAATTTCAAAAGATTGAAGTGCAGCTTCTCAGCCTGCATTGATTCGCTTGTCAGGAAAGATTAGTGTAGGTAATGCTATTGAACTAATATCTCTTCTGTCTTTGGGTTAATATGTTACTGGTTCCCATTAGAGTCTTTGTTGTCAGTCTGCAGCCTTCTCTGGAGAGCTACAGGATTTGGAATAACCATATCTGATAATAATTCCCTGGGCTCCCAGTCTCTAATACACTGGTTTTCACACTTTTTTCATTTCCAGAAACCTATAACATCTAAAATGAATATGTGAATTAAAGACCCAGGGGTCCGAGACCGCATGTGGATAACCACTGGTTTAGTACAGTGTAACCCCAGCACCTGTTATAGTGCTACAATGGGGATTTGGGGAAAATGATTTTAAGAATGAAATGCATGAGTATTCATGGAGATCAAATTGGATTGCAAACATGACAGTAGTCTGTTGCTCACTCTTTCTCTGACTGTCTATGTACTGCATTGATAAAATACACGCCAACCTGGAACGATACCGTGACAGACGTGGAGCTGAGCTTTCATAATTATGAATGTGTATGATAAACTCAATTCTTGGGCTGTTGATTGTATGGCTATATTGAGTTAAATATCAGGCTATAACCAGTATGGCTCGTCTTAGTTGAATAGCAGGCTGCTGGAAAACAAGCCGGAAGGGAAACAATAGCTCAAGAAAAGCCATCTCTCATTAAACACTTCAGGGAGGTGGAGAGATAACCTCTGGTTTTCAGGCTGTGAAGACCCTATCTCCTGGCTGCAGCCAAGTTACACAGCTTATTCTGCCAGTGCTGGGAGTCTGTCCAGAGGTGAAACAGCTGGTGCTGAGAAGCTCCTCAGACTGACAGACACACAGACATTGCTGGGGAAATCAGAAGACACTCAACCTGCCTTTTCCCAATCTGAGTTGAACGGCTTGATTTAAAACTTTTATTCTCTTGTGTGATGCTTTATTCCTACAGTCCAGACTAAACAATACTTTGTGACCTGTAGTGACAAGAGTGACCAGCCCTCCTGATCCAGACTCCCAAGGGGATGAACCACAGGGGTAGAACCTGCTGCTGATGGGCAAAGCAATTTGACTCTCAGTGTGCTGTAGCCCAGGGCCTAGTCTGAGGGTGGGAGAATGGCGGGATTGCACCCTAGGAAAGGGAATGAGAGGAGGCTGACATCTGGCCTTCGGAGAACAGAAAGGGTGCAGAGAAGCAGAGTGCACTGTAACTGTGAGGGACTGATAATGGGAAGAAGTCTTGGAGCCCTCATCTAGTGAGGAAGCAAAACTATTCCATGTGACTCCATCTCAGAGCACACTGTATCTCTGGAAATGGAACCAACTGAGAAATCCTGACTGAGGGCTCAACGTATTGGTGTTTTAACATTCTGAACTCTCTTTGTACCTGTGCAACAGCTCTAGGGCTATCTCCAGCTCACTGGGAGCACAGGTTCATTGACGATGTGCTACCGGGTCCTGTCACAGTAGCCACTGCCCACAGGATCTGCTGAAGGGACTGTTATAGAGGATGGAGGGGGGCTGCATAAAGATGGGAAGGCTGGTTAGAGTAGATGGTGAGTCATAGACTGGGTAGGAGGTTTACAACTTACCATACCCAGAGTGCAGGGAGAGATTCAATAAGTGTAAGATTCATTGCTGTTAAAAGAAAGAGGCCGATTACAAGACTCCATTTTCTTCATGGGATATGGAGAGGGCCATGGCAACTGAATTTTCAGTAGGAAACGATCGATTTTCTATGAAAATCCACCCCAAAAATGGATGAAAAAGAAACACATCAGAATTTTAAATGATGGAAAATCCTGTGTTTTCCATCCCAGCTCTAGCTCAAACAATGAGTTTCTGTCACTCATTTTATTGCTTCAAACACCTCTGGTTACCCAGACCAGGTTGTAGCAACTGCGCACCCCTTCTTAGCTGGCCTCATGGAGAAGCAACCAGGACAAATTTGAGCAGTGTTGCAACCCAATGTGCCCACTGGCAACCCCACTCACCCATGGAGTCACAAAGCCACCCACTCAGACTCGGCCAGCTAGCTTCGCTTTGCTTTAATGATACAAACAGTGCCACAATTTGTGAGGATACAGAATTGGTAGAATGATCACAGAAGAAACACACCCAGACATGGTCTACTTTGAGACCAGGGACTCCAATCAAGATGATGCTGGAAGCTCTGAAGCCGCTGTTCTTGGAAGCTGACACGGGTGGGGTGTGATGCTATTGTCCAGCTGCCTTTACAGAATCATGGAATGAAAACTATTGCAGTTATCGGCATCAGATTGAGTGTTATCAGAGTCAGTCCCTCAGTGTCTCTAGGGGTATATAGTCTGCAGATATTTCCTAGTACATTGCATCAGTTCTGGTAGCTGCAGACCCTCATATTGGAACAACAGACAGCCAAATATCAGGGGTGTTTCTATGTGGATGCCTGACAGACATGATCTTAGGGTCTCCCCTGGCCTCCTCCTCAGAGTTGCTGAGCATTTTGAATGCATTCATCCTCCCTTCACTCTGGGATGTAGAGAAGGGCAGTGCAGGGCTATTATCCACTTGTGCAGATTCTTAGACACAGTCAGTGGCTTGTCCACAGTCACGCTGGGCAAGGGAATGAACCCAGATCTCTTGACACACAGAGCAGTGCCCAAACCACTCCCAGCTGGACCGGCTATATTCTCTCTATCCTAGATCTATCCCACTGCAACTTGAGACCATTGCTCCTAGTTCTGTCATTTCCTACCACTGCGAACAGGATAGCTCCATCACCCTGGAATCCTCTTTCAGGTAGATGAACAGTGCTAACAAATCACCCCTCACTCTTCTCTTCTGAAGACTAAAGATGCACAGTTCTCTCACCCTCTCCTCATAAGTGATGTGCTCCAGCCATCTCATCATTTTTATTACCTTCTGTTGGACTCTCTCCAATTTGTCCACATCCTTTCTGATGATGGATATTGGAAGACTCAGGACTGGAAAGGATTGTTGCATCCTGCCGGGTGGCAGAGTTGGCAGCCTTGTGATGGTAGAGAGGGGCAAAGGAATCAAAGATGGAGGAATTGAGGAACAGTGAAAATCAACAACCAAACTGATGGATAATAGGTCTAAGGGCATATGAGACTCCATCAGTGCTGGTGGTTGGGCCTTCATGGAAAGGCCAAATGACATGGTGTGTTGGGATGCGGGATGACAGGTGACGACACTGAAAGAAATCGGGTGACGAACGGAGAGAGCAGTGCCTGGTGATGGAGTGATAAGACAACAGGTATGAGGAACTTCTAAGACTGTGAACTGCCACACGACTGAGCTCAGCCAACTTGGGACAAAACAACCTTGATTAATGAGGAGACATCCTTTCTTCCTCCTGTCACACAGGTTTAAAGTCAGTGGATTCAGGCCATCACATTCTGCAGATGTATTTTCCCACTTTGTCACGAAGTTCTTTGGTTTTGACACCATAAATGATAGGGTTGAGCATGGGGGGCACAAGGAGATAGAGGTTGGCCAGGAGAATGTGAACATGAGCACTGATGCCCTGACCAAACCTGTGTGTCAGGGCAGAGAAGAGGACAGGAGTATAAGACATCAGCATCACGCAGATGTGGGCTGTGCAGGTGTTGAGGGCTTTCTGGTGGGCTTTTTTGGAGGAGAGCCTGAGGACAGTCATGATGATCAGCCCATAGGACAGGACAATGAGTGTCAGGTCTAACCCAATGATCCCAGCTGTTATCACGAGGCTGTATGTCCAGTTGACTGTGGTGTCTCCACACGAGATCTTCACCACTGCGATGTGCTCGCAGTAAGTGTGGGGGATAACACGGTTGGTGCAGAATGGCAGCCTCCGCAGTAGCAGAGGCTCTGGGAGAAACAAGAGAACAGCTCGTGTCAAACCCAAAAGCCCTAGCTTAGTGATTCGTGCATTGGTGAGGATGGTGGTATATCTTAGAGGGTTACATATGGCGACATAGCGATCAAAAGCCATTATCACGAGTACGGCTGAGTACGTAGCAGCAAGTGTGTGAAGAAAGAACATTTGAGTAAGGCAGCCATCCACGGTGATGCCTTTCAAACGGAACCAAAATATGCATAGTGCCTTCGGCACAACGCAAGTGGACATGCTGATGTCTGTGATCGCCAGCATGAAGAGCAGTAGGAACATGGGCTTGTGCAGGGTCTGCTCTTTGCTCACAACAAAGAGAACTGTGAAATTTCCCAACAGGCTGATGATGTAGCAAGTACAGAAAGGGATGGAAATCCAGATGTGGGCATCTTCTAGCCCCGGGATGCCATTTAGGAATAATGTTGACGTGTCGGAAGGGGTGAGGTTGAAAGCCGCCATAAGGTAGTCGAGGTGTAGATCAGGCTCAGAAATCCTCAGGGTGCCTGTGAAGGGAGAGAAGCCCAGATCATTGGTACTCAAGTGATTACAAATAACATGATAAATATTTTATAATTACTAACAATCTGGTTGGGGGCTTATGTCGTGTTGGGTGTCTATTATACACCACGAGACCAGGAGGATGAGGTAGATGAGGCTTTCTTCAGTCTACTAGTAAAAGTTTACAGTTCACAGGATCTATTCTCATATGGGACTTTAATCACCCTGGCACCTGCTGGAAGAGTAGCAGAGCACAGAGAATCCAGGAAGTTTTTGGACTGTGTTGCGGATAATTTCCTGGTGCAATTGCTGGATCAACCAACCAGGGGCCATGCTCCTCTTGACCTGCTGCTCACAAACAGAGAAGATTTGGTAGGGGAAGTAGAAGTGGGTGGCAACCTAGGCAGCAGTGACCATGTGATGGTTGAGTTCAGGATCTTGACCAAAGAAAGAAAGGAGAACAGCAGGATACGGACTATGGATTTCAGAAAAGTAGACATTGACTCCCTCACAGAGCTGATGGGCAGGATCCCCTGGGAGGTTAAATGGTGGGGAAAGGAATCCAAGGGAGGTGGCTGTATTTTAAAGAAACCTCATTGAAAGTGCAGGAAAGAATCATCCCGAGGTGCAAAAAGTATAGCAAATATGGTAGGCGACCACCTTGTCTTAACAAAGAAGTCTTTAGCACAAAAAAGAAAATTACAAGGAGTAGAAACTTGGTCAGAGAATTAGGGAGCATAATAAAAATACTACTTGAACATGCAGGAATGAAATCAGGAAGGCCAAAGTGCAATTGGAGTTGCAGCTAGCAAGGGACGTGAAAGGGAACAAGAAGGGTTTCTACAGATTTGTTACCAGAAAGATTAAGGAAAGTGTAAGCCCCTTACAGAATGGGGGAAGCAGCCAAGTGATAGAGGATGTGGAGAAAGCTGAGGTACTGAATGCCTCTTTTGCCTATGTCTACACAGAAAAGGTCAGCTCCCAGACTACTGCACTGGGCGGCACAGAATGGGGAGGAGGTGAATATCCCTCAGTGCTGAAGGAAAAGATTCAGGACTATTTAAAAAGATTGGACATACACAAGTACATGGGGCCAGATGAAATGCATCCGTCAGTGATGAGGAAGTTTGCTGATATGATTTCAGAGCCGTTGTCTATTATCTTTGAAAAAATGTGGCAACTAGGGAAAGTCCCTGATGATTCGAAAAAGGCAAATATAGTGCCTATCTTCAAGAAAGGGAAAAAAGAAGATTCAGGGAACTACAGACTGTTCAGCCTCAACTCAACCCCTGGAAAAATCATGAGGCAGGTCCTCAAACAATCCATTTTAAGGCACTTGGAAGAGAGGAAGGTGATCAGGAACAGTCAACATGGGTTCACCAAGGGAAAATCATTGCTGACCAACTTGATTGCCTTCTATGAAGAGGTGACTGGCTCTGTGGATGTGGAGAAAGTGGTGGATGTGATATACCTTAACTTAGCAAAGCTTTTGGTAGAGTCTCCCATGGTATAATTATCAGCAAGTTAAAGAACAATGGATTGGATGAATGGACTATAAGCTAGATAGAGAACTGGTTAGATCATCGGGCTCAACGAGTAGTGATCAATGGCTTGATTTCTAGCTGGCAGCCGGTAACAAGCGGAGTGTCCCAGGGGTCAGTCCTGGGGCCCAATTTTGTCCAAGATTTGGGAGCATGAAAGGATAATTAGCTACTTATAGTTATAATTATAATTATAATAATTACCTAGTTGATCGTGCTTGAAGAAGGGGGCTGGACTAGATACCAATATTCTCGGAGCGTGAAGGAATAATGAGCTAAACATGAGTTCCCAATGTGAGTCTGTGGCCAAAAGAGCTAATGTGATCCTGGCATGATAAACAGGGAAATCTCAGCTTGAGGTAGAGAGCTTGTTACGTCTTTCTTTGGCACTGTGCAACTTCTGCTTGAATAATGTGTCCAGTTCTGGTGTTAGAACCAGAAAAAAGTTAGAAAGTTAGAAAGTTAAATGTTGATTCACAGAAGAGGGATCAGAGAAGAGTCACAAGCATGTTAAAAGATTGTAAATCCTGCCTTACATTGATAGACTCAATGGATCAATCCAGTTAATTTAACAGAGATGATTAAACGGTGACCTGATAATTCTCTACAAGTATCCACATACAGAACAAATGATGAAGAACGCTAGCCTAGAAAGATCCATCCAATGGCTGGAAGTGGAAATTAGACAAATTCTGATTATAAATGAGGTATACACTTTTTAAACAGAGAGTAATTAACCTGTGGAGAAATTGACCAAGGGTTATGGCAGATTCTCCATCTCTGAGAATTTCTAAACCAATCTTGGTCTCCTCTAGGAATTACTTTGGGCAGGTATCTAGCTGTGCTATACCGGAGGTCAGACTATATGATCACAATGGTCCCTTCTGGCCTGGGGAAATGTGAACATGTCCCTACAGCACATTCAGGAGTCAGCTGGAGATATTTTGCCTGTTAGCTGGTGCCTCAGTTTACTGAAGGCATTTTTTTTTACTTATGACAGTGCTGAATTTAGCCCCAGCCTGGAAATTGATACTCTGGTCGTTGTTTCACATGGTTTAGGCATCTCATGGGACATGGAATGAATGAACATTTCAGATGAGAAAAATACTGATGTGACCATATAAAATCTCCACCTAGAGAATTGTTTGTACAACTATTCCCATTATTGGCTAACAGAGCTGGCTAACAAATGATCCCAGAAAGTCCCAGATTTATCATTTTTCTCTCAGTGGTTCACGTGTTTGCCTATCCGCAAATCCCCCAGCGCTGCCTGGCTGTCCGTGTACACCCCCCTCCTCACAGCCACAACCCCCAGCCCTACCACACAGTGATCCCACTCACCCAGGACCATCACCAGGTGCCGGACACACCCCACAGTGACGCACGTACAAATATCCACAAAGCCTGGGTTAAACTCTTGGTCTGGCTGCGCAGGGAAAAGGGAAAGGAGGAGGAGTAGCCTGAACAGCCTGTCCGGGGTGAAGGGAACCCCAGCAGCTGCTCAGCGTGTGCCGGGAAGGAGGGAGGGACAGACCTGAGGGAAGAGGGGAGAGTGTGAGCCACCCCCAGGAGCTGGGCAAACAAATCAGATGTAGATTCCTTGTTCTGTTCTATAAGTGAGATAGAGGGAGAGAAATTTTTCATTTACGGTTATGATAATGGTACAGTGACATTTAGTGAGGCATAAGTGGACTCCATCTCATTAGTTTCTTGAAGTGAGCTTTTTCCTGAAACTTGTACTATTGAACCTAAAAATATCTTGATAAATTCTCTGTGTGTGGGAACAAAGAAAGTACAGAAATAAGAAGATAGTCATGCTTGCAATTATCTGGTAATTAACAACTGTACTGAACCTAGAGCCAGCATGACACAGCACGGCCCATAGAGTGACATGAGAGACAGCAAGTGTCAAAGATGGGTAAAAAAATGGAAACTTTGGGTCTCATTCTGCAATTGTTGTCTGGAGCATCAGATTCGTGACTGGCAAGGGCTTGGCTCCTTCCTCGTGCCCAGCCACTGGCCTGGCTAGAATAACGCATAAAAGTACTGGTCATTATATCACACAAGCTTGCAGAACTTTATGAATGTGTGTGTGAATGTGATTGATTTTTTGTATTCTTCCATGTACAATAAACTTTGCATAGTGCCTTGTCCCCCTGAATAAAATCCTGCTAGTCTTTACTTTTACAAGTAGAACAAGAGGACATGAAGGCTAAATGATCCAGGGCAAGTAACTCTTCCTCAAAACGACACAAAGCTTTAGTACATACCCGCCAGTTAGAAACCCAGACACAACTTCCTGATGTTGCTTTTCTATGTTGGCAATTGCTGAGGTTGACACGAAGCTGTGGTGGGACTGGTCACAGGAGGATGGATGGGCTGGATGGAGGGAGGTGTCAGAGACAATCTACGGTAGTATGTCCACATTACATTACAGTCTGAGACATCCTCTTCCCCAGGAGATTCCAGGAGTCCTAGTTACACCTCTTTGGTGTATCAGTTAGGCAGGATGTCCATTCCCTATTTCATCCTGTTTCAGGACTCTGTGCCACTGTGATCTGGATATTGCACATGTCATCCCCACCACACACACACTGTGCATTCCTGGATCTCTCTCAGTGAGAAACATGCCATTATTTTTACTACATTTTGGTGTTTGTCATGCCCTATGTAACTACAGAGGCATTGGAACAGGCACAGAAGACTCTCCCCTTCCCCCCCCCAAAAAAATGTAATCTAATTGTTTTGAACCCCTAAGCTTCTGCTACTCTCCTCTCAGTTCTTCTCTAGTCCAGATGAGTTCACCCATTGTTACAGGATAGTAGGAGTCACTGGAGGCTCATAGCTGGTGAAAATTAGGCCTCTAATTTAAGTCCCTAAATGTGGATTTGGGGTGAATTCCTGGCTCAGATGGGAGTTTTCCATTGATCTGAATGGGGCCAAGATGTAACCCTTAGTGTGGAATTTTAGGCTCCCTCCTGTGAAGATTCTGGCTTCAGGTCCTGCAGCAGTGAAAGCTATTCTGATAGGGTGCTGAAAGGGTCTAATGGAAGACCCCCAGTCCATGTGATGTTCTGAGACCGGTTGGGAAAGATGGGGATTTCAAAACACAGGGACCCTGATTTTGCTTTCAGTGATGCCAATGTTAATCTGGAGTGAGCCACTCAAGATAGAATGTGAGAAACTGGCCAGTCTGTAAAACCCTGTGTGTCCCATTTGTGTTCTGAAATCTCAGCTATCACACGTGTCCTCTGCAGAGGCTTTGGCTACACATATTATCATGGCAGTGAAGTTCCTGAGTTGGAAAATTTGAGCAAACCAAAAAAAAACCCCAAAAACCACACAGACCAAAAAAGGAAGATACTGAGACAGATAGAAGAAAACAGTAAGAGACAAGGCAATTATCTTAAAAGAAATATTGTCTAAATGACTTACAATAAATCTTTACCTCCCTATTTAAATCCCATGGAGTTTCTGACAATACTAAACAGTTCAAATCTACATGCTGAAGAATTCCTGTCCAGATTGTTCTTCATTTCAACTCTTCCTGACACCTTAGTACTAAGTTTTTTTGCAAAAACAGGCAACTCACCGAAATCCCAGGCAGCAGAGAGGAAATCTCCTTACTGCGATCTGAAAATCAGTGTACGAATCTCACGTCTGACACTCGCAGTGCTGGACAGGGACCTTTATGAAGCCCATGTGCAATCCCAGTGGAGTCTCACATTGACCAGGTCTCTGGGAGAATTCCCTCCGCTCTGTGAGCAGTGGGAAGAACTGAAAATACACTGAAGAATGTTATTATAAGAGCCTCCACTGGGAGTAAAGAAATGATTCGCCGATAACAGAGGCTCAGATTGTCATGGCAAACTGAGTCTTGCAGAGTTGATAGAGTTCTCCTGTACTGCTAAACCCCAGAGAGAAAAGAAGAGCCAAGGCCTAGACGTGCTCATTTATCTATCATCATTATAGGGATTATAGCAGTGGTTGTATGTAATTTACACCCTTTACCTGTTATATGAAAATGTCTGAAGTAACTTGCAACTGAATTGGATATAAGTGCAAAACTATTGTTGGCACTATTCCCCATTTGGGGCACCAACCCCTCTCCCACCTCGCTGAAGTAACTGTCTGTGTTAATTTGCCAAATGTCTACACAAACCTTGTCTGGGGAGAGAATGGGGCCCTGAGAAGATACAAAGAAGCCTTTAGGATGGTCGATCGCTCTGGATCCAAAAAAGACTGGCCAGGCAAAGAACTCCAGCTTCTCCTGCAGGGATTCTTGGAGGTTTGGAGTGTATCACTGGGAGCGTTGCAGTCAATGTTCCCAAACTCAGTATCTGGCCTAAGAATTTATCCCATGTCCTGCAGAGGCAATGGTGTAATTTGGGCTGTTGGGAGTGGAGATAATTTTTTTAAAAATGAGGCAATGAAACAGATTTATAAATAACATCAAAGCAGGAGAAAAATACAATGACCATTTTCACCATGCGCTTCCCATGTGTATAAACATGATACAATGGGCCACACTCAGAAGTGGAGGGCCAGTGAAGGTGTTTGAGGGAAGGTCACAATTGTAAAATCACACAGTGCTCAAGCAGGCTGTGGAACTCACAGTCACAAAATATCAATGAGAACACGAGTTTAGTAGGATACAAAGAGGGACTGGTTATTTATCTGGGCAACCAAAAATCCAATGACAGTAGTGGGGACCTTTACAAAAAAAGGTTTGGGAGGGCTGTAAAGCTTCTTGATTTACATTATAAAGTATGTCTAACCAGTCGGTGTCAGGAGGAAACTTTCCCTGGGGGTCAGGTTATCTCACAGCTGTCTATTGTAAGACTTCATCTACCTTTCTCTAAACCATTTCTTACTGGCTACTGGCTACTGAGCTAGAAGGACTACAGCTATGATGAAGTCTGGCAATGCCTATCTTCAGAACAGTGGTATACATAAAAATATAAGAACAGCCATACCAGATCGGACCCATGGTGCATCTAGCCCAGTGCGTTGTTCTAACAGTAGCCAATACCAGGTGCTTCAGGGCAAATGAATACAGCAGGTAGTTGTCAAGTGTAGATCGAAGACTATGTTTGTGTTGATCTTCCTTGAGCTCCAAGTCGTCTCTAGACTTGCACAAAAAACAGAATGATTTCTCATTTAATATAATCTAGTCTCTGTTAGAAATAATTAAACAGTTTGTCCCAGACCTGGATTGAGGAGACAGAACCCTTTATTGCCTGCTCTTTCCACCTCCATATCTCGAGTGAGCAACAAGGGGGTTACTTTACAATTTTTTTAACCATAACAGTATGTAAATGTATATATTTTCAGCAAGTTCCCATAAGGGGGGATTTAATAGCAACCTTAAACTATCTAAAAGCGTGTTCCAGGTAGAATGAAGCTAGGCTGTTCTCAATGGTAGTAAATAACGAAACAATGGTCTCAAGTTGCAGTGGGGAAGGTCTAGGTTGAATATTAGAAAAAAAAATTCCCTAAAAGGGTGTTGAAGCACTGGAATGGGTTACCTAGGGAGGTGGACCTAAAATATAGTGAGGGTCATCTGGATTTCTGGAGAGTTTCAAAAGATTGAAGTGCTGCTTCTCAGCCTGCATTCATTCGCTTGTCAGGAAAGATTAGTGTAGGTAATGCTATTGAACTATTATCTCTTCTATCTTTGGGTTAATATGTTACTGGTTCCCATTAGAGTCTTTGTTGTCAATCTGCAGCCTTCTCTGGAGAGCTACAGGATTTGGAATAACCATATATGATAATAATTCCCTGGGCTCCCACTCTCTAGTACACTGGTTTTCACACTTTTTTCATTGCCAGAAACCTATAACATCTAAAATAATGATTTGAATCAAAGACCCAGGGGTCCGAGGACCGCATGTGAATAACCACTGGTCTAGTACAGTGTAATCCCAGCACCTGTTATAGTGCTACAATGGGGATTTGGGGAAAATGATTTTAAGAATGAAATGCATGAGTAGTCATGGAGATCAAATTGCATTTCAAACATGACTCACTCTTTCTCTGACTGTCTATGTACTGCATTGATAAAATACATGCCAACCTGGAACGATACTGTGACAGACGTGGAGCTAAGCTTCCATAATTATGAATGTGTATAATAAACTCAATTCTTGGGCTGTTGATTGCATGGCTATATTGAGTTAAATATCAGGCTATAACCAGTATGGCTTTTCTTAGTTTAATAGCAGGCTGCTGGAAAACAAGCCGGAAGGGAAACAATAGCTCAAGAAAAGCTATCTCTCATTAAACACTTCAGGGAAGTGGAGAGATCACCTCTGATTTTCAGGCTGTGAAGACCCTATCACCTGGCTCCAGCCAAGTTACACAGCTTATTCTGCCAGTGCTGGGAGTCTGTCCAGAGGTGAAGCAGCTGGTGCTGAGAAGCTCCTCAGACTGACAGACACACAGACACTGCTGGGGAAATCAGAAGACACTCAACCTGCCTTTTCCCAATCTGAGTTGAACGGCTTGATTTAAAACTCTTTTATTCTCTTGTGTGATGCTTTATTCCTACAGTCCGGACTAAACAATACTTTGTGACCTGTAGTGACAAGATTGACCAGCCATCCTGATCCAGACTGCCAAGGGGATGAACCACAGGGGTAGAACCTGCTGCTGATGGGCAAAGCAATTTGACTCTCAGTGTGCTGTAGTCCAGGGCCTAGTCTGAGGGTGGGAGAATGGCGGGATTGCACCCCAGGAAAGGGAATGAGAGGAGGCTGACATCTGGCCTTCGGAGAACAGAAAGGGTGCAGAGAAGCAGGGTGCACTGTACTGTGAGGGACTGATAATGGGAAGAAGTCTTGGAGCCCTCATCTAGTGAGGAAGCAAAACTATTCCATGTGACTCCATCTCAGAGTACACTGTATCTCTGGAAATGGAACCAACTGAGAAATCCTGACTGAGGGCTCAACGTATTGGTGTTTTAACATTTTGAACTCTCTTCGTACCTGTGCAACAGCTCTAGGGCCATCTCCAGCTCACTGGGAGCACAGGTTCATTGACGATGTGCTACCGGGTCCTGTCACAGTAGCCACTGCCCACAGGATATGCTGAAGGGATTGTTATAGAGGATGGAGGGGGGGCTGCATAGAGATGGGAAGGCTGGTTAGAGTAGATGGTGAGTCATAGACTGGGTAGGAGGTTTACAACTTACCATACCCAGAGTGCAGGGAGAGATTCAATAAGTGCAAGATTCATTGCTGTTACAAGAAAGAGGCCGATTACAAGACTCCATTTTCTTCATGGGATATGGACAGGGCCATGGCAACTGATTTTTCAGTAGGAAACGATCAATTTTATATGAAAATCGACCCCAAAAGTGGATGAAAAGGAAACACATCAGAATTTTAAATAATGGAAAATCCTGTGTTTTCCATCCCAGCTCTAGCTCAAACAGTTAGTTTCTGTCACTCATTTTATTGCACTAAACACTTGTGGTTACCCAGACCAGGTTGTAGTAACTGTGGACCCCTTCTTAGCTGGCCTCATGGAGAAGCAACCAGGACAAATTTGAGCAGTGTTGCAACCCAATGTGCCCAATGGCAACCCCACTCACTCACAAAGCCACCCACTCAGACTCGGCCTGCTGGCTTTGCTTGGCCTTAAGGATACAAACTGTGCCACAATTTGTGAGGATACAGAACTGGTAGAATGATCACAGAAGAAACACCACCCAGACCTGGTCTACTTTGAGACCAGGGACTCCAATCAAGATGATGCTGGAAGCTTTGAAGCCGCTGTTGTTGGAAGCTGACATGGGTGGGGTGTGATGCTATTGTCCAGCTGCCTTTATAGAATCATGGAATGAAAACTATTGTAGTTATTGGCATCAGATTGAGTGTTATCAGAGACAGTCCCTCAGTGTCTCTAGGGGATATATAGTCTTCAGATATTTCCCAGTACATTGCATCATTACTGGTAGCTGCAGCCCCTCATATTGGAACAACAGACAGCCAAACGTCAGGGGTGTTTCTATGTGGATGCCTGACAGACATGATCTTAGGGTCTCCCCTGGCCTCCTCCTCAGAGATGCTGAGCATTTTGAATGTATTCATCCTCCTTTCACTCTGGGATGCAGGGAAGGCCAACGCAGGGCTATTATCCACTTGTGTAGATTCTTAGAGACAGTCAGTGGCTTGTCCACAGTCACACTGGGCAAGGGAATAAACCCAGCTCTCTTGACACACAAAGAGGTGCCTAAACCACAGGACCAACCTCCCAGCTGGACCAGCTAGATTCTCTCTATCCTAGAGCTACCCCACTGCAACTTGAGACCATTGCTCCTAGTTCTGTCATTTCCTGCCACTGCGAACAGGATAGCTCCATCACCCTGGAATCCTCTTTCAGGTAGATGAACAGAGCTAACAAATCACCCCTCACTCTTCTCTTCTGAAGACTAAAGAAGCACAGTTCTCTCACCCTCTCCTCATAAGTGATGTGCTCCAGCCATCTCATCATTTTTATTACCCTCTGCTGGACTCTCTCTCCAATTTGTCCACATTCTTTCTGATGATGGATTTTGGAAGACTCAGGACTGGAAAGGATTGTTGAGTCCTGGCGGGTGGAGAGTTGGCGACCTTGTGATGGTAGAGAGGGGCAAAAGAATCAAAGATGGGGAAATTGATTAACAGTAAAAATTAACAAACAAACTGATGGAAAATAGGTCTGAGGGCATATGAGACTCCATCAGTGATGGTGGTCGGGCCTTCATGGAAAGGCTGAATGGCAGGGTGTGTCGGAGTGCGGGATGACAGGTAACGAAACTGAAAGAAATCAGGTGACGGACGGAGAGAGCACTGCCTGGTGATGGAGTGATAAGACATCAGGTGTGAGGAACTTCTAAAACTGTGAACTGCCAGACGACTGAGCTCAGCCAAATTGGGACAAAGCAACCTTGATTAACGAGGAGACATCCCTTCTCCCTCCTGTCACACAGGTTTAAAGTCAGTGGACTCAGGTCATCACATTATGCAGGTGTATTTTCCCACTTTGTCACGAAGTTCTTTGGTTTTGACACCATAAATAATAGGGTTTAGCATAGGGGGCACGAGGATATAGAGGTTGGCCAAGAGGATGTGAACATGAGCACTGATGCCCTGACCAAACCTGTGTGCCAGAGCAGAGAAGAGGACAGGAGTATAAGATGTCAGCATCACGCAGATGTGGGCAGTGCAGGTGTTGAGGGCTTTCTGGTGGGCTTTTTTGGAGGAGAGCCTGAGGACAGTCATGATGATCAGCCCATAGGACAGGACAATGAGTGTCAGGTCTAACCCAATGATCCCAGCTGTTATCACGAGGCTGTATGTCCGGTTGACTGTAGTGTCCCCACACGAGAGCTTCACCACTGCGATGTGCTCGCAGTACGTGTGGGGGATAACACGGTTGGTGCAGAATGGCAGCCTCCGCAGTAGAAAGGGCTCTGGGAGAAACAAGAGAACAGCTCGTGACAAACCCAATAGCCCTAGCTTAGCGATTCGTGCATTGGTGAGGATGGTGGTATATCTAAGAGGGTTACATATGGCGACATAGCGATCGAAAGCCATTATCACGAGTACAGCTGAGGACGTAGCAGCAAGTGTGTGAAGAAAGAACATTTGGGTGAGGCAGCCATCCACGGTGATGCCTTTGAAACGGAACCAAAATATGCATAGTGCCTTCGGCACAACGCAAGTGGACATGCTGATGTCTGTGATCGCCAGCATGAAGAGCAGTAGGAACATGGGCTTGTGCAGGGTCTGCTCTTTGCTCACAACAAAGAGAACTGTGAAATTTCCCAACAGGCTGATGACATAGCAAGTACAGAAAGGGATGGAAATCCAGATGTGGGCATCTTCTAGCCCCGGGATTCCGTTTAGGAATAATGTTGACGTGCCAGAAGGGGTGAGGTTGAAAGCCGCCATAAGGTAGTCGAGGTGTCGATCAGGCTCAAAAATGCTCAGGGTGCCTGTGAAGGGAGAGAAGCCCAGAGCATTGGTACTCAAGTGATTACAAATAACATGGTAAATATTTTATAGTTACTAACAATCTAGATGGGGGGTTATGTCGTGTTGGGTGTCTATTATAGACCACGAGACCAGAAGGACAAGGTAGATGAGGCTTTCTTCAGTCAACTAACAAAAGTTTACAGTTCACAGGATCTGTTCTCATATGGGACTTTAATCACCCTGACACCTGCTGGAAGAGTAGCAGAGCACAGAGAATCCAGGAAGTTTTTGGACTGTGTTGCGGATAATTTCCAGTGCAATTACGGGATCAACCAACCAGGGGCCATGCTCCTCTTGACCTGCTGGTCACAAACAGAGAAGATTTGGTAGGGGAAGTAGAAGTGGGTGGCAACCTAGGCAGCAGTGACCATGTGATGGTTGAGTTCAGGATCCTGACTAAAGGAAGAAAGGAGAACATCAGGATACAGACCATGGATTTCAGAAGAGTAGACATTGACTCCCTCAAAGAGCTGATGGGCAGGATCCCCTGGGAGGTTAAATGGGGGGGAAAAGAATCCAAGGGAGGTGGCTGTATTTTAAAGAAACCTTATTGAAAGTAAGGAAAGAACCATTCCGAGGTGTAAAAAGTATAGCAAATATTGTAGGCGACCAGCTTGTCTTAACAAAGAAGTCTTTAGCACAAAAAAGAAAATTACAAGGAGTAGAAACTTGGTCAGAGAATTAGGGAGCATTATAAAAATACTACTTGAACATGCAGGAATGAAATCAGGAAGGCCAAAGTGCAATTGGAGTTGCAGCTAGCAAGAGACGTGAAAGGGAACAAGAAGGGTTTCTACAAATTTATTACCAGAAAGATTAAGGAAAGTGTGAGCCCCTGACAGAATGGGGGAGGCAGCCTAGTGATAGAGGATGTGGAGAAAGCTAAGGTACTAAATGCCTCTTTTGCCTCTGTCTTCACAGAAAAGATCAGGTCCCAGACTACTGCACTGGGCAGAACAGAATGGGGAGGAGGTGAACATCCCTCAATGCTGAAGGAAAAGGTTCAGGACTATTTAGAAAGATTGGAGATACACAAGTACATTGGGGCAAATGAAATGCATCCGTCGGTGATGAGGAAGTTTGCTGATTTGATTTCAGAGACATTGGCTATTATCTTTGAAAAAACATGGCAACTAGGAAAAGTCCCTGATGATCGGAAAAAGGCAAATACAGTGCCTATCTTCAAGAAAGGGAAGAAAGAAGATTCAGGGAACTACAGACTGGTCAGCCTCACCTCAACCCCTGAAAAAATCATGAGACATGTCCTCAAACAATCTATTTTAAGCCACTTGAAATAGAGGAAGGTGATCAGGAACAGTCAACATGGGTTCACCAAGGGAAAATCATTCCTGACCAACTTGATTGCCTTCTATGAAGAGGTGACTGGCTCTGTGGATGTGGAGAAAGTGGTGGATGTGATATACCTTAACCTTAGCAAAGCTTTTGGTAGAGTCTCCCATGGTATAATTATCAGCAAGTTAAAAAACTATGGGTTGGATGAATGGAGTATAAGCTGGACAGAGAACTGGTTAGATCATCGGGCTCAACGAGTAGTGATGAATGGCTTGATTTTTAGCTGGCAACTGGTAACAAGCGAAGTGTCCCAGGGGTCAGTCCTGGGGCCCAGTTTTGTCCAACATCTTCATTAATGATCTGGAGGATGGGGTAGATTGCATCCTCAGCAAGTTTGCAGATGACACTAAGCTAGGGGGGAGTGTTAGATACCCTGGAAGGTAGGGATAGGATACAGAGTGACCTAGACAAATTGGAGGATTGGGCCAAAATAAATCTGATGAGGTTAAACAAGGAGAAGTGCAGAGTCCTGCACCTAGGATGGAAGAATCCCACACACAGCTAAAGACTGCGGAACAATGGGCTAGGCAGCAGCTCTGCAGAAAAGGACCTTGTGGTTACAATGGACAAGAAGCTGGATATGAGTCAGCTTTGTACTCTGATTGCCAAGAAGGCTAATGGCATATTGGGCTGCATTAGAAGGTGCATTGTCAGCAGATCAAGGGAAGTAATTATTCCCCTCTATAGGCATTGGTGAGGCCGCATTTGGAGTATTGTGTCCAGTTTTGGGCCCCCCACTACAAAAAGTATGTGGAGAAGTTGGAAAAAGTCCAGCAGAGGGCAACAAGAATGAGTACTGGGCAGTAGCACAAGACTGATGAGGAGAAGTTGAAGGAACTAGGCTTGTTTAGTCTAGAAAAGAGAAGAATGAGGAGGGATCTGATAGCAGCCTTTAACTACCTAAACGGGGTCCCAGGGAGGATGAAGCTAGGCTGTTCTCAGTGGTGGCAGATGACAGAACTAGGAGCAATGGTCTCATGTTGCAGTGGGGGAGGTTTAGGTTGCATATTACAAAAAAGTTTTTCACATGGAGGGTGGTGAAGCATTCGAATGGGTTACCTTCCCTCAGAGATTTTTAAGGCTCAGATTGACAAAGCCCTGGCTGTGATTTTTTAATTGGGGTTGGTCCTGCTTTAAGAAGGGGGTTCAACTAGATACTCCAGAGGTCATTTCCAACCCTAATTTTCTATGACTCTATGAATTGCAGATGGCACCAAATTATTTAGGCCATAACCTGGTCAAGAGATATACTCAGAGGGAGCTAAACAAGTGTAGTGATAAGAGATGAAGTGCAATGTATATGCCCAATGGAGGAAAAATCTTTATTCTGCCTATTTAAGTGACAAGGATAAACAGAGACACCTGACAGCAACCCAGCCGCTTACCCTTCTCATGCATGAATACTGATAAAGTTTGCAGATGCCACAAAAAATGGGAGATGATAAATAATGAAGAGGATGGGTCATTGATTCACAGCGATCTGGACTGGTTGGTAAACTGGGTCGAAACAAACAATATGTGTTTTAATACAGCTCTGTAGATGTATGTGTCTACGAACAAAGAAGGAAGACGATACTTACACAATGTGGGACTCTATCATGGGAAGCAGTGACTCTGAATAAGATTTGGGAGCATGAAGGGATAATTAGCTACTTATAGTTATAATTGTAATAATTAGCTAGTTGATCCTGCTTTAAGAAGGGGGTTGGACTAGATACTACCCGAGGTCCCTTCCAACCCTAATTTTCTATGATTCTATGATTTTCAGATGGCATCAAATTATTTAGGCAATACTCCGATCAAGAGATGTCCTCAGAGGGAGCTAATGAAGTGATAACAGAAGTGATAAGACTATATGTTCAAAGTGAATAAATGCAAAGTTCTGTAGATGTATGTGTTTATGAACAAAGAAAGAAAACGATACTTACACTATGCGGGACTTTATCGTGGGAACAGTGACTCTGAACAATATTCTCGGATTGTGAATAAATATGAGCTAAACATGAGTTCCCAATATGAGCCTGTGGCCAAAAGAGCTAATATGATCCCGGCATGATAAACAAGGAAATCTCAGCTTGAGGTAGAGATCTTATGTTACCTCTTTCTTTGGCACTGTGCAACTGCTGCTGGAATAATGTGTCCAGTTCTGGTGTCCACAATTAAAGTTAGATGTTGATTCACTGAGGAGAGGGCAGAGAAGAGTCACAAGCATGCTTAAAGATTGTAAATTCTGCCTTACATTGATAGACTCAATGGCTCAATCCAGTTAATTTAACAGAGATGATTAAAGGGTGACCTGATCATTCTCTACAAGTATCCACATAAAGAACAAATGATGAAGAACGCTAGCCTAGAAAGATCCATCCAATGGCTGGAAGTGGAAATTAGACAAATTCTGATTATAAATGAGGTATACACTTTTTAAACAGAGAGTAATTAACCAGTGGAGAAATTGACCAAGGGTTATAGCAGATTCTCCATCTCTGAGAATTTCTAAACCAATCTTGGTCTCCTCTAGGAATTACTGTGGGCAGGTATCTAGCTGTGCTATACCGGAGGTCAGACTATATGATCACAATGGTCCCTTCTGGCCTGGGGAAATGTGAACATGTCCCTACAGCACATTCAGGAGTCAGCTGGAGATATTTTGCCTGTTAGCTGGTGCCTCAGTTTACTGAAGGCATTTTTTTTTTACTTATAACAGTGCTGAATTTAGCCCCAGCCTGGAAATTGATACTCTGGACGTTGTTTCACATGGTTTAGGCATCTCATGGGACATGGAATGAATGAACATTTCAGATGAGAAAAATACTGATGTGACCATATAAAATCTCCACCTAGAGAATTGTTTGTACAACTATTCCCATTATTGGCTAACAGAGCTGGCTAACAAATGATCCCAGAAAGTCCCAGATTTATCATTTTTCTCTCAGTGTTTGCCTATCCGCAAATCCCCCAGCGCTGCCTGGCTGTCCGTGTATACCCCCCTCCTCACAGCCACAACCTCCAGCCCTACCACACAGTGATCCCACTCACCCAGGACCATCACCAGGTGCTGGACACACCCCACAGTGACGCACGTACAAATATCTACAAAGCCTGTGTTAAACTCTTGGTCTGGCTGCGAAGGGAAAAGGGAAAGGAGGAGGAGTAGCCTGAACAGCCTGTCCGGGGTGAAGGGAACCCCAGCAGCTGCTCAGCGTGTGCCGGGAAGGAGGGAGGGACAGACCTGAGGGAAGAGGGGAGAGTGTGAGCCAGCCCCAGGAGCTGGGCAAACAAATCAGATGTAGATTCCTTGTTCTGTTCTATAAGTGAGATAGAGGGAGAGAAATTTTTCCTTTACGGTTATGATAATGGTACAGTGACATTTAGTGAGGCATAAGTGGACTCCATCTTATTAGTTTCTTGACGTGAGCTCTTTCCTGAAACTTATACTATTGAAACTAAAGATATCTTGATAAATTCTGTGTGTGGGAACAAAGAAAGTACAGAAATAAGAAGATAGTCATGCTTGCAATTATCTGGTAATTAACAACTGTACTGAACCTAGAGCCAGCATGACACAGCACAGCCCATAGAGTGACATGAGAGCCAGCAAGTGTCAAAGATGGGTAAAAAAATGGAAACTTTGGGTCTCATTCTGCAATTGTCTGGAGCATCAGATTCGTGACTGGCAGGTGCTTGGCTCCTTCCTCGTGCCCAGCCACTGGCCTGGCTAGAATAATGCATAAAAGGACTGGTCATTATATCACACCAGGTTGCAGAACTTCATGAATGTGTGTGTGAATGTGATTGATTTTTTGTATTCTTCCATGTACAATAAACGTGGCACAGTGCCTTGTCCCCCTGAATAAAATCCTGCTAGTCTTTACTTTTATAAGTATAACAAGAGAACATGAAGGCTAAATGATCCAGGGCAAGTAACTCTTCCTCAAAACGACACAAATCTTTAGTACATCTCCGCCAGTTAGAAACCCAGACACAAGTTCCTGATGTTGCTTTTCTATATTGGCAATTGCTGAGGTTGACACGAAGCTGTGGTGGGACTGGTCACAGGAGGATGGATGGGCTGGATGGAGGAAGGTGTCAGAAACAATCTACAGTAGTATGTCCACATTACATTACAGTCTGAGACACCCTCTTCCCCGGGAGATTCCAGGAAGCCTAGTTACACCTCTTTGGTGTATCAGTTAGGCAGGATGTCCATTCCCTATTTCGTCCTGTTTCAGGACTCTGTGCCACGTTGATCTGGAAACTGCACATGCCACCCCCACCACACACGCACTGTGCATTCCTGGATCTCTCTCAGTGAGACTTCAAACACTGCCTGTTTTCCTCTGAGTTAGAAACATGCCATTATTTTTACTACATTTTGGTGTTTCTCATCCTCTATGGAACTAGAGAGGCATTCGAACAGGCACAGAAGACTCTCCCCTTCCCCCCCCCCAAAAATGTAATCTAATTGTTTTGAACCCCTAAGCTTCTGCTACTCTCCTCTCAGTTCTTCTCTGGTCCAGATGAGCTCACCCATTGTTACAGGATAGTAGGAGTCGCTGGAGGCTCACAGCTGGTGAAAATCAGGCCTTTAATTTAAGTCCCTAAATGTGGATTTGGGGTGAATTTCTGGCTCAGATGGGAGTTTTCCATTGATCTGAATGGGGCCAAGATGTCACCCTTAGTGTGGAACTTTAGGCTCCCACCTGTGAAGATTCTGGCTTCAGGTCCTGCAGCAGTGAAAGCTATTCTGATAGGGTGCTGAAAGGATCTAATGGAAGACCCCCAGTCCATGTGATGTTCTGAGACCGAGCGGGAAAGATGGGGATTTCAAAACACAGGGACCCTGATTTTGCTTTCAGTGATGCCAATGTCAATCTGGAGTGAGCCACTCAAGATAGAATGTGACAGCAGAATCTGGCCAGTCTGTAAAACCCTGTGTGTCCCATTTGTGTTGTGAAATCTCAGCTATCACACGTGTCCTCTGCAGAGGCTTTGGCTACACGTATTATCATGGCAGTGAAGTTCCTGAATTGGAAAATTTGAGAAAACCAAAAAAAAAAACCCAAAAACCACACAGACCAAAAAAGGAAGATACTGAGACAGGTAGAAGAAAACTGTAAGAGACAAGGCAATTATCTTAAAAGAAATATTTGTCTAAATGACTTACAATAAATCTTTACCTCCTTATTTAAATCCCATGGAGTTTCTGACAATACTAAACAGTTCAAATCTACATGCTGAAGAATTCCTGTCCAGATTGTTCTTCATTTCAACTCTTCCTGACGCCTTAGTACTAAGTTTTTTTTGCAAAAACAGGCAACTCACCGAAATCCCAGGCAGCAGAGAGGAAATCTCCTTACTGCGATCTGAAAATCAGTGTACGAATCTCACGTTTGACACTCGCAGTG
>ML677072.1:393609-443578 GCA_007922155.1 Mesoclemmys tuberculata | reverse complement strand
TTCTGACCTATGAGTCTATGAGTCTATGAGTCTATGAGTCTATGAGCTCCAAGACGTCTCTAGACTTGCACTAAAAACAGAATGATTTCTCATTTAATATCATCTAGTCTCTGTTAGAAATAATTAAACAGTTTGTCCCAGACCTGGATTGAGGAGACAGAACCCTTTATTGCCTGTTCTTTCCACCTCCATGTCTCGAGTGAGCAACAAGGGGGTTACTTTACAATCTTTTTAACCATAAAAGTATGTAAATGTATACATTTTCAGCAACTCCCCATAAGGGGGGATTTAATAGCAACCTTAAACTACCTAAAAGGGTGTTCCAGGTAGAATGAAGCCAGGCAGTTCTCAATGGTAGTAAATAACGAAACAAGAAGCAATGGTCTCAAGTTGCAGTGGGGAAGGTCTAGGTTGAATATTAGAAAAAAAAAAATTCCCTAAAAGGGTGGTTAAGCACTGGAATGGATTACCTAGGGAGGTGGTCAAATCTCCCTCTTTAGAGGTTTTTAAGCTGTGACTTGACAAAGCCCTGGCTGGGATGATTCAGCTGAGGATAGACCTTCTTTGAACAGTAGGTTGGACTAGATGATCTCTTGTGATCCCTTCCAACTCTAATATTCTTTGATTTTATAAGCGTTCTCACTACTCTCCCAGAAACATGCCAAGGCTTATCTTAAAACTAATTGGGTTATTTGCCTCTCCACCCCAGCTCTTTCAATAAAGTCTTCCTTTCTGGTGTTTCCCCCTCGAGGTATTTATAGAGCAATCCAACCCCCGCTCAGCCTGAAATTTGTTAAGCTAAAGTAGCCAAACCTTCTTTGCACTTGGGCCCATTTGAATTCATCTTTCTTGAATATGAGTGACCCAATTTTCCCAGAGTTTTCCAGAGCAGGGCTCATGCATGCTTTGTATCATTATATTAATACTTCCCTGTCTCGACAGATGAATTCTATGAGCTCATTTGCCTTCTTCGCAGTCACAACCCATTGGTGGTTCATGGTCATCTTGGTACTGACTAATATACCCAGCTCTTTCTCCTCATCTGTCCTTTCCAATTTACCCAGGGCTGTATAAACAGAAGTGTAGTGAGTCAAAGTAGAGAGGTGATTTTACTTCTGTAGATGGCATTGGTGAAATCAATGCTGGAATACTGCATCCATTTCCAATGCCTAAATTTTTTTTAAAGGATTTTGAAAGATTGGAGATGGTGCAGAAAGAGCCACAAACGTTTTTGAGGGTTTGGAGAAGATTCCTTACAGTGACAGCCTCCAGGATGAAACATGCATCTCTTATCCAAAAACAGACTGAGCGCTGACTTGATTACAGTATTCAAGCACCTTCACAGGGATAAAATACCATGTCCAAAAGGGCTCTTTAATCTAGCAGGGAAAGACATCAGAAGAGCCAGTGGCTGGAAAATTAAATCTGGAAATTAGTCACACATTTTTGGTTGATTAACCAATGGAACAAACTCAGAATGGAAATGCTGACATCTTCTGATATCTGCAAATCAAGTCTGGATGCCTTCCTGGAAGTTATGCTTTACAGATGAACACAAGTTAGGTTTTCAGCAAAGAGGAACCGATTGGCTCAAGAGAGGTAAAAATGGGTGAATTCGGCATCCTCTGATATACAGGAGGCCAGACTAGACTATCCTTAATAAGCCTCAATTCCCCAAGCATAAACCCTCTGTAACTATGCTGGCCCCACATAGGATCCTGTTTAGCTAACAAAGCAAGCATAGCTATAACGTTTAGTTGAAGACTATTTCTTTCTGCTTTCCTTGTCCCTTCAGGTCCTTGGTCTCTTTTCGGAATCTCTTGTAGTGGGGTCTTGGTTACCTCGAGGCCTTCTGGTCCTAAAATCCCTCTCTGTCGACCAGCCTCTTTGAATATATACATGTGTACAGATATATGATGTGATAGTCCTATTACTTACACTCTTTCTCCAAAGGAGTCACATGTCCCCAAGATGTGCAACATATGCTTAACATATCATAATTAGTTCATAATTTGGAAGGGGGTTAAAGGGATGGGCTGATATTCACTTTTTTATTAACTACTCACTTGGGCACATGATGTCAAGCTTCTCCACAGGGTCAGCTGACCCAGGTCACTTGGTCCCGGATTCCCCGTTACCCACCTCCACGTATACACACTAGACAAGCTGGCCATTGGCTGACAATCACCACTGGTCTTCCACATCAGCACAGCTGTGGACCTAGGACTGGGACAAATACACAGGGCTCATGTCAGCGCCACGTGAGAGTTTGGCCTTTTCAGTGATTTTCCATTGTCTAGTGCTAAGGGCCCTGCTCCCAGAATCCTCTAGCCCTCAGGCTCACCAAACTCATCCATTGCAATACTATAGAGTGGTTCAGCGCAATCACAACAATCACTGCAGGCTAAGTTACACAGGTTTTGCTCTGGAGACACAGGAACAGAACTGGCCCAAAGGAAGCCAAGGTGTTTCTCCCAGGCAGGCCATCTAAGATGATGCCCCCGTGGGTTGAGAACACTAGTCTGGTGCGTGGCCAGAAACCCTTGGTTTTCCCGTGACACTCCAACCCACCCCTCAGAGATCCAGCACCTAAACCTCACCGAGGAGAGCAGATCAACAGTCACCCCCGAGCACCCCACATCTGTCCCAGACCCAGGGGCTGGAGTCCCTGGGATTCCCAGAGGCCAGCTGTCACAGGAAGCTGTGGCAGCCAAATGTCAGGGACGTTACTCTTTGGATCCCTGACAGACCTGATTTTAGGGTCCCCCCAACTCCCTTCTCAGAGTATCTGAGCACCTTGAATGTATTCATCCCCCCACCACCGTTGTGAGGCAGGGCAGGGTAGGACTATTATCAGCTTGTACAGAGGCTGAGAGACAGTCGGTGGCTTGTCCATGATGACACAGGACAAGGGAATGAAACCCAGTTCTCCTGACACTCAGAGCCAAACCAAAGGACCTGCCTCCCAGCTGGACTGGCCAGATGCTCACTGCCCCACTGCTGCCCCCTGCACTGTGGAGAGAAGGGATAGCAAGGAAGTAGTTACAGAGTTTGGATTCTCTGTCCAGTCCCCACCATCCCTCTGTAAAATGTATCCCTTTGCACTAGGTAGCATTTGTGCCCATTTTGCACAGGTTTATAAGGCAACACGAGGGCTGTGGCTGTGGAAGAGTCAGGCCAATCATCCATGGGATTCTGTGTCCCTGCTAAATGGGTGAAGCAATGCAAGGATTTCCCATAGAGGTTAACACAGGATCGCTACTGGTTGCCTTAGACAGAGCACAGTTGCTGTGAGCCTCACATTATTCAACTTTTCTGACTTGAGTCAAACTCATGGGCAGAAATTGTGAGTGCTGTTAAACAGCTGCCAGAGGCATCCCACCCACAGTTGCCTGTGTATAAAGAGGTAGTGTGATAGTGGATAGAGCTGTTGACAAGTCCATGGGTTCTAATCCCAGCTCTGCTACTGGCCTGGAGGGTAACGATAGCAAAGTCACCTCACCTTCCTATGACTCAGTTTCCTTCTTATCTATTTCTTTTTTAATGAGTCCCAACATTCTGTTCGTTTTTTGCCTCTTTCTGCACACTGAGCAGATGCCTTCAGGGAACAGTCTACAATGTGCTTTACTTTGTATTTATCAACATGCAATTTTATCTGCCATTTTGTTGCGTAGTGACCCAATTTTGTGAGATCCCCTTGTAACTCTTCGCAGTCTGCTTTCGACTTACAAAAAATGACACAAAATTATACAAGATAGTTATCAGCTTTTTTCCATATCAGTTATGAGTATGTTGAACTATACTGGTCCCAGTACAAACCGCAGGGGACACCATTATTTACTTATCTTCATTCTCAAAACTGACTGTTTATTCCTACCCTTTGTTTGCTAACTTTTAACTAGTTTCTGGTCCAGGATAGGACCTTCCCTTTTATGCCATGACAGTTTACTTTGCTTAAGAGCCTTTGGTGAACCTTGTCAATGGCTTCCTGAAAATCTAAATACACTGTGTCCACTGGAACACCTTTGTCCACATGCTTGTTGACCCCCATCAAGAATTCTGATAGATTAGTGAGGCGTGATTTCCCTTTACAAAAGCCATTTTGACCCTTCCCAAGAAATTATGTTAATCTATGAGTGTAAAAATTCTGTTCTTTACTCTTCTTTCAACCAATTTGTCTGGTAATGAAGTTAGGTTGACTGAGCTGTAATGGCGCTTTTTAAAAAAATTGGTCTCCCATTTGGTATCTTCCAGTCATTTGGTATATAAACTGATTTAAATGATGTTATATAGCAAAGTTAGTAGTTCTGCAATTTCATGTTTTAGTTCCTTCAGAAATTTTGGGTGAATCCCATCTGGCCCTGGTGTCTTATTACTGTTCAATTTATCAATCTCCTGATGATATGGGCTATATTAGAGCTCGGTTTTATTATTAAGTTCTGACTGAGGAATCCCTGTACAGCCAATTACTGGGGCACAGCTTTTGTGCAGTTAAATTCCTCATATACCAGATCCAAGATCCTATTTTAGCCTGTAGGTGCCCAGGGATAATGTCCTGCTTTCTGTGCTTCACATCCTCAGGCCCAATCCCGACCCTAGCAAAGACTGCCAAAAAAAAATAATAATAATAAAAATAAATTGTGCTCTAAACCTATCATCCAGGACATTCAAGTGAGTTTGATTGCTTAATATTTTATTTAAAATATACATATTAAACTCATTAAAATCCCAGCCACCAGATTCTGTTGTTTAGGAGATTAGGAGAATTCAGCAGAGGGTCTGGACATTTCTACATGTGACAGGAACATACACAGTTGTGTACAACAGGAGCAGAAAAGTTAGAAGAGTTTTTATCTCTTTAAATTCCTGATTGTGACCTTCTGCTCCCATCCCGCGGCTGGCAAAAAGAAGAAGGGTCTTGTGGGTAAGGCAGGGCACCAGGATTTAGGCAACTCACATTTAATTCTGAGCTCTGGCACAGACTCCCTGTGTGACCTGAGACCTTGACCCGCAGAGCAGAGTCCAGATCACAGGACCGGCCTCCCAGTTGGACAGGCTGGATTCCTGCTACCTCAGAGCTGCCCCCTGTGCTGTGGGGAGCAGGGATAGCAAGGAGCCAGTTATAGGGTTTGATTCTCTGGCCAGTTCCCCACCAGCTACAATGGAGTTTAGAGCAGCCTGGGGGCTGAGCTGACCTCTGCCCATTGGCAATGGCTTCACAGAGCACAGGACACTGTGTCCAAGGCCCTGCAGATGGCTGCCATCTGAGCGTGCCCCCTTGCGGCCTGAGGTACCCTGCAGGCACCTTGCCCTCTTTTGAGGTCCTTGCAGTGACTTACTCTCAGCCTGGAAGACTGAAAACAAGATCCCTCTGTGTGCGGTCATATTTGTTCTCCAAAACACAGGCTCTCTTAGCCTGCGCCCCACCCTCCTCCATTGCCTAGGAGCCCCCCCGCCTTCCTTCCTGGGCTCTGTGTTGGTTCAGGCTTGCTGCAACTTTCCTGGCCCCTCGGCAGCTGGCCCTCTCGGTAGCTCAGTCCCTTCCCCCAGGCTGAGTGAGGACAGCCGTCCTTCCCCTGCTGCTGTAGCCATGGTCTGAGAGGAGAGGCAGCCGGCCCTGCCTCCCACAGCACCTGGGGCATGGCAGGGAGTGAGGTGAGCCAGGCCCTGCCCTGCACTACAAGGCCCCAGTCTGAGGCCCTTAAAGAAGCAGTAGGCTGGGATTTCCCAAAGCACGAACTATTCCTCAGCCAGGACCATCTTCCTCTGTCCCCATAGCTGCCTCTGCCAGGCCTCAGTGTGCCTTTCCACAGCTGGGGCAGCACAAACGTAGGGGACAGGGAGGGAATCTGGGCCTGAGTCTCTTGTCAGACTCATGTGTGTGTGACCCTCACTCACACACGCAGCTCTGCTCTGCCTGGGGCAGGATGCTGGGTTGGGGGTGCTTGTGCAGAGCTGTCCATGGGGTCAGGGGCTGCCCGAACAGATTCTCTTAATGCTTCTTCTTTAATCCTGCCTCTGAAATGACTCAGTCATGAGTGCCTGGGTGAGGACGCAGGGGAAGGGTGGGCGACCATGCCCCTGGCATAGCCCCTTTCATCACTGGTGCTGCTCTTATGGATCACGCAGCAGTCAGAGTGCTCAGGAAGGGCCAGGACTATGACTGCAAAACAGCTCTGCAGCTTTTCTCATGGCCCCTGGGTGTTTAACCAGAGATGGGACAGTGACAGGTCATGGACAATGGGACAAAACATCCACGTTCCTTCTCTTTACTGACTGTATTCACAGCAATTCTGAGGTGTGAGCTGACATTGATACAGCTCTTTTTGTGATAATATCCCACCCATCCCCAGACTGTACACAAACAGAGAGTCAGTGTGTAAATTCTGCCTGCCTCGGTCGTTTCCCCCAGTTCACTGTTTCCTTTGCAGCTCTTGACAGGGATCAGTGTCTAGGATGGAATACATGTCCAGTGTTTTTTGTGTCCCGTGTCATCAGTGCTGGAGCTGGGTGATGAACTCATTCTTCACTTGACAAAAACCCTAATTATCCTCACACAAATGGCTTTGGTTTTCTTGCTGTACATGAGTGAGTTCATCAGGGGTGGGACCAGCAAATAGATATTGCCCGGGACCGTCTGAACCAAGGCAGAAGAGCTCTTCATGAATCTGTGTATCACAGACAAGCCAATCTCTGGCATGTAGAAGAGCAGGACGGTGCAGATATGGGAGATGCAGGTGTTCAAGGCCTTGAGGTGCTCCACGTGGGATGCGATGCTCAGCACTGTTTTGAGGATCAGCACATTGGATATGAGGATGAGCAGGATGTCCAACCCCAGTGAAGCAATGCAACCCCAGCGAGCGTTCCAAAGAAGCTGTAGATGCTGTGTGCTCTGATATCCTAACAAGTCATATTCATGACTTCCTGGTTCAGATAGTAGAAATGGGAGAGGACATTGGTACGACAGTATTGGGAATGTTTCAGGAGAATGGCTTGTGGAAGTATAATGTCCATCCCTCTTATCAGAGACACCAGTCCCCTCTTGCCTACTCAGGGCGTTGTTAAGATGGAATCATATCTCAGTGGGTTACAGATCCCATCAAAGAGGTCAAAGGTCATTGTCAAGAGCATGGAGGATTCAATTAATGTAAGCGAGTGGATGAAAAACAGCTAGGCAAACCAGGCATCGAAGCTGATCTCCCTAAAGTTCAACCAGAACATGCTCAAAACGGTTGGTAGGGTGGATATCGATATGCCAAGGTCTGTGATGGCCAACATGGAAAGGAAAATATACATGGGGTCATGGAGGGTTGGATCTGTTTTTATAATGAACAGAATGACTGAATTTCCTAATATCGAAGTAACATACTGTGGTATAACAAGGGCAGAGGACAGTAGGAAAGTTCTGGAAGGGTGGTATGTAAGTTCTAGAATGATCTGGGCTTTATTCCCTGTAGAGTAGTCAGAGTCATTAGAGGGAAATTAGGGGCAGCTGAGGCCAATTAAGGCCCAGCAGATACCTGATAAAAACCCTCTACTCCTGAGAGCCAGTGAATGAGCTGGAGGAGTAGGTGTGTGGTACTACTGAGCAGAGAGGTGTGTGTGGAGTTGTGAAGTGGAGCCGAACAGAGTACAATGGTGTGTGGAAGAGAGGTGGAGTCCTGACGAAGTTAATGGGCTCATGAAGCCAGAAGGTCAGAGGGGGAAAATAGCCCAGGGAAAAAGTTTGCAGCTGCAAGTACAGTGCCAGCAGCACAGAGCTGTTACTCATAGGGCTCCAGGGCTGGGACCCGGAGCAGCAGTTGGGCCCAGGTCCCTACCCTGCACCCTGGAGAGATGGGGTAACTGGTGATGCTCTGGCCCACTACAAGAGGCAAAAGTGCAAGACCCACTAGGGAGAAGCCAGACGTTTTCCACAATACATTAAGCAGAAGGGGAAGGAAATCCAGACATGGACTTCTTCCTGCCCAGGTATTCCGTTGAGAAGGAACACTGCAGGTTGGAATTGGTCTCATTGACAACTGACATGATCCACTTGGCAGTCCTTAGGAATTTTTAACTTTACTTTTTGAAAGGAAAAGTAACAGGAGACTTGGTGATATTGAACGAGACATCATTCTGCTCTCAGTGCAAGTTTAGAGACTTCTAGGGACTCAAGGAAGATCAGCAAAAACATAGCCTTGGATTTACACTTTAGGATTATATGTTCTCTTCATTCCCACTGAATCACCTGCCTTTGGTTAATGTCAGAAGAGAGCATAGAGGGCTAGCTAGACCGTTTGTCTGACCTGGTTGGGAAGATAGGCAGGACCGACAGGAAGATAGACACTGCCAGACTGCACCAGACCTATAGTCCATCTAGCCCAGTATCCAGTGACCAGTGCCAGATGCTTCAGAGGAAGGTAGAAGAAGCCCTGCAGTATTCAGCTGTGAGATAACCTACTCCCAGGGAAAGTTTCCTCCTGAGTTAGACAGACTTTATGGTGTAAATGAGGAAGTTTAATAGGACTCCGAACCTTTTAAAAAAAATCCCCACTACTGTAATTGAATTTTCTGTTTCTCCATATAAATATCCATTCCCTCTTTGAATCCTACTACAGACTTGATCCCATTGATGTCTTGTGGCTATGAATTCCATAGCCTCCGTCAGCACTGTGTCATTTTGCAATTCTGACCTTCCCACAAACACCCACTCTGGCCCTGCACTTCTGAGTGAGGCCCATTTTATCATGTTTTTACACAAGGGACGCACATAGTGAAAATGATCGTGATGTTTTTCTGTCTTCCACTTATGTTATTTAGAAACATGTTTCATTGACTCATATATTTTATTTATTTTCTCCACGCCTGAGAACCCAAATCAAGCAATTGCTTCTTTACAGGACAAAGGATAATTTCTGAGGGCCAGGTTCTGATTTCAGGAACATTGAATGGAACAGCATAACACCAGATTTACGTGTGTAAATTCGATCAGAACAGCGCTCTATTAACTTTCATTTAACAAACACTCCTCCAAGAATCCCTGCTGGAGAAGCTGAATGCTCTGCCAGGCCAGTGTTGATTGGATCCAGAGAGGTCAATCATCCTACAGGCTTCTCTTTAGCCTTGCAGGACACCCATACTCTCTTAGTGAAAGGGTTCTGTAGATATTTGGCAAGTTACAAGCTAACACAGACGGTGACATCAACAGGGTGGTAGCGGAATGGATGTCCGAAATAGAGAATAGTGCAAACACTAGTTTTGCACTAATATTCAGCTGAGTTATGAGTTACTTCAGCCACACTTGTGTAACAGGTGATGGGTTTAAATTATTATAATCTGTTTTCCTTCACCTCATGTCTATGCTTCACTGAAACACAGACAGCAGTTCTGGTGTCTCATGACACTTTGGAAAGTCTTGCACAAGTGTAGCAGAGTTATTGTGTGCACGATTCTTAATGTAAGTGCTAGAAACTGCTTGTGGTCAGTTACCAGGAGACAGTATCATATAACCGCTCACTGAACAAAGAGTTAATAGAACAAACCCATTGCAAAGAGTATTTGGAGTACCTCTGATATACTTTCTAAAGCTAAAGTCATTAAGTAATAAAGTTACCCCATTTCCTTCCTGTACAGATTCCATCAACTCTGTGGCTGGCTTTCCATAGACATGCATGGAAGGAAAATTTGATTTGTAATAGTTGTATGAGAATGAAAAGTTTTGGCACAACATTTATACATCTATTCTTTACCACACACATGTAAACCCATTCTTTCCCCTCTGATCTTCTTTAAGAGATAATTTCTGAGATTAGAGGGGAAACAAAATGTAGCGTGTGCCATCTGGTTTCATTTAGAAGTTGAAGAGCTTGCAGCCTCTTCGCCCTCATTCAATCGCTTGTCAGGAAACAAAACTTTGGGGAATCTTTTAAAGCTAGTCACTCTTCTGTCCTTGGGTTAGTAGCTGACAGGTTCTCCCTAGGTTCTGTGATATCAGTCTGCAGCCTTTATCCAGAGAGGTAGAGGCTTTGAGATGAGCCTATAATATATTCATTCCCTGCACTCTCAATCTATAGTACACTGGTTTTCAACTGTTTTCACTTCCAGACCGCTACAAAATTTCAGATGAAGGTGTGAATACCTTTGGATACAAACCTCTAGGAGTCCATGGATCACAGGTTGCAAACCACAGGACTAGTACAGAGTAACCTCAGCACCTGCTACAGGGCTACAATGGAGGTTTGCGGGAAGTCGATTTCAGAGTGAATTGCATGAGTATTCAAGCCCAGTTGACCCACAGTGTGCTAGAATCCAGGACCCAGTTTGAGGGTGGGAGAATGGTTGGATTCCACCACAGGAGAGGGAAAGGGACGAGGCTGATATGTGGCATTTGGAGACCAGAGAGGGGGCAGAGAATAAAAGCTTTTAACATGGATTTGCTTATTATATTTCCAGGATCAAATAAACCTGAGATGATTTGGTAACTACTCACTAATATTTCTTGTGGTCTTCTCTGGTCCGGAGCACATGACACCTCTGGAATGGGACCCACTGAGAAATTCTGACTTGGGTCATCGGAGTATTCACATTCCCAGCTCGTTTTGAATCTGGGGTCTCTGTGTCCCTGGAATGATCTCCCATAAACCATGGGCACCTGGAGTGGAGGTTCCCCCAGCTACCTAGTGCTGCCTGCTCTCCAGCCCCTATCACTGAGTCACACCCACAGCCCAACAGAATCAGCTGCCACTGCACAGAACATCTGCCCAGGTCAACAGAGATCCAATGCCTGTGAGAAGGGGAGCAGCTGCTGTCACGCGGGCTGCATTAGGAGGGGGGGGCATTGGTGTTGTTTGACCTTAATATGTCAAAATCATAATAATTCATGTAAGACATGCCATGTCAAGTACTGTTAGAAAGGTTATAATGTGCTGAGGAAGAAGATAATATTTGTGTTCATGTGTGATATATGTGAAGAAAGTTATGGAGATCTTTGATATCCCTGTATTTCAAACTGTGCTGTGGAAGACACACCCCAGACAGAGAGGCGGCAGGACAATAGCTTGCTTAATAGCCCATTCAAGGCCTTATCAGAAGCCAGAGGCCCGGGAAGAAACTAAAGGCATACCTGAAGAGTTACCAGGATTGGCCCATGTGACTATGGACTTCATTTTGGTTCCAGTAAAGTTCCACAAGCCACATGGCCAAAAATAGAGGGTATATAAGATCAAACCACAGAAACCATTTGGTCTTCGTCTTTTGTCTTGTTCGTTGTTCCTGTCCAGCTGCGGACACACCTCTGGATTAACACAGTTTGCAACTGAACTGAAGGACTTAGACCCATCCAGGTACTGGATGTATACCAGAGGAACTATACAAGCCTGCAACTCCACAATTGTTCTAGAAACCTGATGTATATGGACTTTTAAATCATCTGTATGTATCTGATTGCTTTAAGCCTTTAACACTTCTCTTATTGTTTGTTTTTCTTTTATTAATAAACCTTTAGTTTTAGTTACTAAAGGATTGGCTGGCAGCGTGGTATTTTGGGTAAGATCCAAACTTATAGTGAACTGGTACTGTGGCTGATCCTTTGGGATCAGAGGGAATCTTTTAGTAAAGAGCATAGAGTTAAAGCAACTGATCTCTTTACTGGACCTAGTGTCAGTTTGGGAGCCAGAGACTGAAATGCAGTAAAGGGGGCTGTGTGTATTTGCACAGTGGCTTCTTGATAACCAGTGTGGGGGAATCAGAAGCACTGTTTGTGGCTGGTTGGGAAGTCTGACTGCAGTGTCACCCACCAGTGTTGGGAGAATTTGCTCTCCTTTTGCAGCCTGCCCTGACCCTGGCATTATCAGTGGGCTACCCTGGGCACGGACGGGTTACAGCTGCCAACAGAGATCTGCACCCAAATGGAGAAGGAGTCAGTGGAGAGCTTGCAGGGGCATCAGGAAGTGACTGCTCAAAGAGGCTGCAAGTCCTTATAAAGCATGATTGCCTGTTCCCTTTGGGGTTACTTGGCCAGCTGGGACCCTCAGCTGATTGGTTCAGTGTGTGCCAGCTTTAACCCCATCATGGCCAATGGTAAACTGCAGGAAGCCCAATCCCAGGGGATACTTGGTGATGCCACCAAACTGGACAGCAGTGCAAGTTCTGCAGCAGGCTCTATTCCTGCAATTCAGGCTAACAGCGCTGTGTGTATGGCTCAGAGGAGTCACAGGGCTCCCTCAAGGGTGGCCGAGTGGTACCAATGATGCTGTTACAGCTGTAATCTTCCTGAAATACAGTAAAATACACTAATAATAGTTATATAGGGTCAGATTTCTCCCCGGCAGCCCCCTTTCCTGCATTACAAACCCAGGATTCAAGTTGGAGAAGGAAGATTAAATACAGCTTCTACCTGGGAATTTCTCTTAGATTGTTCCAGTAAGGAACGTCACTTCCCTTCTCCCTGAGGAATTTATGGGGAAACCCAGCATCCATGGATTCCTTAAGTTAAGCACAGAACTGAGCTATTCCCTGATAGCCAGGCCCTCCTACCCACAATCTCTGTGCCTCCACAGCTGCTCTAGGACCCTCTCCAGCTCCTTGGAAGCACATCTTAATCGGCAATGCCATAATGGGGTCTGTTACAGTAGCCACTCCCCATGGGATCTGCTGAAGAGGCCGTTAGAGAAGATGGAGGAGGCTGGGGGTAGATGGGAAGGCTGCTTAGAGTAGCTGGTGCGGCATAGACTGAGTAGGTGGTTTACACCTTTCCATATACAGAGTACATCCACACACTCAGTCAGTGCAATATTTATTGCTGTTACAGAGAAAGAGGCAGTTAATAAGACTCCAGCTTCTCCAGGGGATATGGGCAGGGCCATGGCAAATGAAGGTTCAGTGGAAAATGATCAGTTTCCATTGAAAACCCACCCCCAGAAATGGATGAAATGGAAACATTTTACTGTGAGTCAAAATTTTTCGTGGAGGAAAATCATCTGTTTGCCAGCACAGCTCTACCTCAAACTGTGAGCTTCTGTCACTCATGTTACCGGACCACACACCTCTGGTCACCCAGAGCAAGGTGTTGAAGCTGCGGAGACCTTCTCAGCTGGCCTCATAGAGGAGCAGCCAGGACAAATTTGAGAGGTGTTGCAACCCCACTCACTCATGGGGTAACAAAGCCATCCAGTCAAACTTGGCCTGTTAGCTTTGCTTGGCTTTAATGATAGAAACAGTGCCATTATTCATGAGGACAGAGAACAGGTACAATGAGCACAGAAGGAACGCCAGCCAGACATGGGCTGCTTTGAGACCTGGGACTCCAATAAAGATGAAGGTGGAATCACTGAAGCTGCTGTCGTTGGAAGCTGACATGGGTGGGGTGTGATGCTATTGTCCAGGTGCCTTTACAGAATCATGGAACGAAATGTATGGTACTTCTCGGCATCAGAGCGAGTCTTATCAGAATCAGTCCCTCAGTGTCTCTAGGGGCTATATAGCTTGTAAATATTTCCCAATATTGCATCAGCACTGGCAGCTGTAGTCCCTCATATCGGAACAACAGTCAAATGTCAGGGTTGTTGCCATTCTGATACCTGACAGGGTGATCTTAAGGTCTCCTCCACCCCCTCTGCAGAGTATCTGAGCACCTTGAACATATTCATATTCCTGCCAGCTCTGTGAGGCAGGGAAGGGCTATTATCTGCTTGTTCATAGGCTCAGAGACACTTTGGGGATTGTGCACGGTCACACAGGGCAAGGGAATCAAACCCAGCACTCCTGAGCGTCAGAGCAATGACCAAACCACTGGACAAGACACCCAGCTTGACCAGATGGAATCTCGCTCCCCCAGAGGTTCCCCTCTAAAACTTGAGACCGTTACTCCTAGTTCTGCCATGTGCTGCCATTGAGAACAGCCTAACTTCATCCTCCCTGGAATCCTCTTTCAGGGAGTTCAAGGCTGCTATCAAATCCCCCCTCATTCTTCTCTTTTGAAGAATAAACAAGTGCAGTTCCATCAGCATCTTCTCAAATGGCATGTTTCCCTCCTCTGGACTCTCTCCAATTTGTCCACATACTTTTTGATGACCAATTTGGGGAGCCTCAGGACTGGAAGGGATTGTTGGGGCCTGGTGGGGGCAGAGCTGGTGACCTTGTCATGGCAGATACGGGCCAAAAGAATCAAAGATGGAGGAATGGTGAGAGTCAACAACCATACTGATGAAAAATAGTTCTGAGAGCATAGAAGACGCCATTCAGCGCTGATGGTCGGGAAGTCATGGAAAGGCCAAGTGACAGGAGGTGTTGGGGCTGGGGATGATTGTTGAGGACGCTGAAAGAGATCAGGTGTTGGTTGGAGAGAGCAGTGCTTGTTGATGGAGTGATAAGATATCATGTGTGAGGAACTTCTCAGACAATGAACTTCCACTCGGCTAAGCTCTGCCAAATAGGGGCAGAGCACCCTTGATTAATGGGGAAACATCCTTTCCCCTTCCTGTCACACAGTTTGAAGTCAGTGGACCAGGTGATCACATTCTGCAGCTGTATTTTCCCACTTTGTCACGAAGCTCTTTGGTTTTGATCCCATAAATTATAGGATTGAACATTGGAGGCACAAGCAGATAGAGGTTGGCCAAGAGGATGTCAATGTGGGCAGGGATGCCCTGACTGAACCTGCGTGTCAGGGCAGAGAAGAGGAGGGGTGTACAAGACATCACCATCACGCATATGTGGGCTGTGCAGGTGTTCAAGGCTTTTTGGTTTCCTTTTTTGGAGGAGATCCTGAGGACGGCCCTGATGATCATCCCATAGGACAGGCCAACGAGTATCACGTCTAACCCGATGATCACTAGTAATACCACCAGGCTGTACATCCGGTTGACTGTGGTCTCCCCACATGCGATCTTCACCACAGCGAGATACTCGCAGTATGTGTGGGGGATATCATGGTTGGCGCAGAATGGCAGCCTCCGCAGCAGCAGGGTCATAGGAAAAACCAAGAGAACAGCTCGCATCAAACCCATTAGCCCTAGCTTACCAATTCGTGTGTTGGTGAGGATTGTGGCGTATCTCAAAGGATGACATATGGCGACGTAGCGATCGAAGGCCATTATCACGAGGACAGCTGAGTGTGTAGCACCAAGCATGTAAATGAAAAAAATCTGGGTGAAGCAACCATCCAGAGTGATGCCTTTGGAATGGAACCAAAATACGCTCAGTGCCTTCGGCGCGATGCAGGTAGACTGGCCAATGTCTGTGAGCACCAGCATGCTGAGGAGCAGGTACATGGGCTTGTGCAGGGTCTGCTCTTTGCTTACAACAAAAAGAACTGTTAAATTTCCCAAGAGGCTGATGATGTAGAACATAGAGAAAGGGATGGAAATCCAGATGTGGGCATCTTCCAGTCCCAGGATGCCGTTTAGGATGAATGTTGATTGGTCAGAGGAGGTGAGGTTGGAAGCCTCCATGAGAGGGTCGAGGCACTGATCAGGCTCAGAAATGCTCGGGTGCCTTTGAAGGAAAAGAAACACAGAGAGGGGGGTTAGCCACTTTGTAAGAAATAGGATGCTAAATATTTTATAGTTTCTAATAATCTAGAAAGGGGGATGAACAGTGAGGTTGTGAACATTATTCCCCTTTATTCGGTACTGGTGAGGCCACATTTGGAGTACTTTGTCCCGTTTTGGGCCCCCCATTAGAGGAAGGATGAGGAGAAATTAGAGAGAGTCCAGTAGAGGGCAATGAAAATGATGGGGCTGGAGCACATGACTTATGAGGAGAGGCTGAGGGAACTAGTTTGTTCAGTTTGCTGAAGAAAAGAACAAATAGGGATTTGATAGTGGCCATTAACTGCCTGAAGGAGGGTTCCAGGGAGGATGGAGCTAGGCTGTTCTCAAGGGTAGTATATGACAAAACAAGGAGCAATGGTCTCAAGTTGCAGTGGGGGAGGTCTAGGTTGGATATTAGAAAAAAAAATTTTCCCTAGGTGGGTGATGAAGGACTGGAATGGGTTACCTAGGGAGGTGATGGAATCTCCACCCTTACAGATTTTTAAGGCCCAGCTGGACAAAGCCCTGGCTGGGATGATTTAATTGGGTTCGGTCCTGTTTGAACATGGGGTTGGATGAGATACCTCTTGAGAGCCATCCCATCCCTAATTTTCTATGATTTTATGAGCTGTCGATGGCATCAAATTATTTAGGCCATAGTCTGGTCAAGAGCTGTCCTCAGATTGAGCTAACATAAGAGATGATGTGCTAGTTCAATAGTGCAATGTATATTCTTCCTTGTTAAGTGAAAAGGGTAAGCAGAGACACCTGGAAGCAACCCAGCTGCTTACGCCACTTAGGCATGAATACTGATACATTTTGTAGATACCAAAAAAATTGGGAGATTGTAAATAATGAAGATGATGGGTCACTGATTCACAGCGATCTTGACTGTTTAGTAAGGGGGGACTCAATCTTTGGAAGCAGTGACTTTGAAGAAGATTTTGGTAGAGTGAAGGAACAATAAGGTAAGAAGGAGTTCCCAGTGTGAGCCTGTGGCCAAAAGAGTTAAAGTGATCCTGGGATGACAAACAGGGGACTCTCAAGTTGAGGTAGAAAAGTTGTTTTATTTCTTTCTTCAGCACTGTGCAACTGCTGCTGGAATAATGTTTCCAGTTCTGGTGTCCATAGTTAAAGTTATATGTTGATTCACTGAAGAAGGTTCAGAGAAAAGCCACAAGCATTTTTAAAGATTGGAAATCCTGCCTTACGGTGATAGACAGAGTGGCTCAATCTAATCTGGCTTGAGGAACGCATAAAAGGACCGGTAACTATATCAGAGCAGTTTGCAGAATTTATGAATATGTATGTGACTGTTTTCTGATATTCTTACATGAAGAAGAAATGTGGCATATTCCCTTGTCCAACTGAATAAGATCCTGCTAGACTTTTCTTTTACAAGTGTAACATTTTGGTGGAGAATTGCAAAAGCAAGGAGCATAGTAGTATCCCACGACTAGTGTAAAAATTGATGTTCACACCGCCAATGTTAATAAGCTTGGCAGTATAAAGGAAGATCTGAAAATGTGTTTGTCTGGTTATCTGATGAAACAAACAAATGAGCAGACTCTGAAAGATGCAGGAGTTTAATTTGGAGTATTATTCATATTAAAGAAATTGCACCTCCAGGAGTTTGTTGTTGCTCTTCCAGGAGTTGATATTATATATATATACACATATATGTTTTAGTGTTGTTGTTTGTTGTTGTTCATGTTTTATTGGGGAAAATGTTTAAGGAAACAGCCTAGAAATATCCTCAAAGAAAAGGAGGAAGCGCTGCCTTTTTTACAAGAACTTACACCCTTTACGGAGGTTTTGCAAAGGTTTGGGCACAGCCCCTGGTCACAAGAGCCACTGTCATCTAAGCCAGAATAAGGGCTGGGGTGTGGGTTCAGATGCTCTTGCCCATGGAGCCCCACATGTTACTGTCTATATTATTCTTGGCTTTGGCATTCCTTCTTCCTCTACTACTGCTTCACTCTCTCTCTCTTCTCCCTCTCCCAACCCCTGCCTCTGCACTTCTGTTTTTCTGAGATTTTGACTTTAGTTACTTTAGACACACTTTGAATGTAAAAAGCGTTTGTTTGGGGTTTTTTTTTTTGACAACGCACAGACTAAGGCAGCTATGTTTCAGAGATGGTACTTGGTGGCCCAGGTTTTAAAAGAACAATATGCCACCTTAAGAAATGAATAAAATACTTTAGAATCGGCTCAGAAAAACAGTGGCTGATAAACACAGCACTCTGATGATGAGAATGGAGAGTTTAAGATGACAAAACCATGTTGCCAGTGAAATATTAAAAGCTATGGCGGCAAAGAATAACATCATAATGCTGAGATATAGTAAATTCAAGGCAAACGTAAGTAATGTAAAGGAAAAGAGAAGCGTTAAGAGACTTGCAGTTGAAAGTTGTGGAAAGAGTTATAGGAAAAGAATTCTTGGTTTCTTTGCAACCATTCTAAAGAAAAAATGGGTCTTTTTCCCCAAAGTAATTGTTTGTGAATCCTGACTGAAATTATTTGAATATGCATGATTTAGATCAAATCCCTAAAGGAGAAAAACAGTTTCTTTGCAACTTAATTGCCTACAAATGTTTAAAAGGAAATTTAATATATGTACAGCTGTGTAAATATAATTAGATCGGTGCAAGGAAAAAAAAATTGTGTGTGCAAATATATTGTGTAAATCTGTAAGGCATTAAGGACCTAAGCTAATATTTCTAGTTTATAAAACCCTGTTTTGTAGGTTTAAGATAAATTGGTTTTGTTTTGGATTTTTTAAATAACGTCACTAAACTCCATCTGAAGCTTTCATTCAAAGTTGCAAAACTGGCAAACACCTTTTTGCCAGACACAGGTCAGTTAGTGCTGTTTGGCTTTGTTATTCAGCATTTAATGCTTGAGAGGTACCTCAATGCTTTATAGGTTTAATATTTTTTTTAAATAAGAACCAAAGAATGTGGCCATGGCTGTGAAGTGGCAGCCAGAAACAGGAGAATGAAAAAAGATTTTGGTAAAAAGATGACATATCAGAACTGCAGTAAATGAATAAGAAATTTAAAGGAATGTAGAAACATCGGGGTAAGATGCAAACCACTGAGCATAAAACAAAGTTACACATTATGTAAAAATTGATATGGTTCATATGTTATACAGAAGTTAAATTCTGAGAGAAATGTGCATCTTCCCTTGACATATGTAGTGTATATTGTAGAAGGGTTGAAAGAACTGTAAACCAAACTTGCTACTGAATTACAATCCTACAAGGGCTCATAAAAGAGCCAGGATGAGGTTTTTTTTCCTTTCTCAGATCACTCTGTGCTTTAAGAACAAACAAAACCTGGCAACCAGTGGTCTCTGTTGATGCAAATTACATAGCTGATATGATAGGGCAAGAAAAGAATTGTCCTGAGGTGGTAGCAAAAAGATAGGGAGGGGGAAGGTAATTCTGCTTTGTGTTTCAGATTAACAACCTGTGAATGCTCGAAGATCTTGAAGCAACAAGTTAAGAAAAATAAAAAAAGATCATGGTCTTCCTTTTGTGAGTGGTAAAAGATGACAAACTGAAAAAAAGAAACAAACAAAAAAATTAAAAGCCTGTTAAAAAAAAAGGTGAAATTTAAATATGAATGCCCTCCAGTCACAGAAAACTTAGGGTCTTATTCTGTAATTGTCATCTTGGAGCCTCGGATTCCTAACCGACAGAGGCCTGGCTCCCTCCTCGTGCCCAGCCTAACTGGCCACAGGGCTGGCTGGAGCAACGCATAAAAGGACTGGTCATTATATCACACCAACTTGCAGAACTTTATGACTGTGTTTGTGAATGTGTATAATAAACGTGGCATAGTTCCTTGTCCCCCTAAATAAGATCCTGCTAGTCTTTTCCTTTACAAGTACAACAAGAGGACATGAAGTCTAAAAGGAGCCAGTGCAAGCTACTCTTCCTCAAAACGACACAAAGCTTTAGTACATACCCGCCAGTTAGAAACCCAGACACAACTTCCTGATGGTGCTTTTCCATGTTGGCAATTCCTGAAGTTGCCACAAAGCTGTTCTGGAATTGGTCAGAGGAGGAGGGATGGGCTGGTTGGAGGAAGGTGTCAGAAGCAATTTAATGCAGTGTGTCCACATTACATTACAGCCTGACACGCTCCCCTACCGCAGGAGATTGTAGGTGACCTAGTTACACCTCTTTGGTGTGTGAATTTGGCAGGATGTTCATTCCCTATTTCACCCTATTTCAGGACTCTGTGCTACTACAATCTGGATGCTGCACATCCCGCCTCTACCTCAAACACACTGACCACTGCCTTTTTCCTCTAAGCCAGAAATATGCTTTTATTTTTACTGCCTTTTGGTGTTCCTCATCCTTTATGGAACTAGAGAAACAAGGGAACAGACACAGCAAGCCTCCCCTCTACCCCCAAAAAAATTATTACTCTAATCATTTTGAACCTCTAAGCTGTGAGTTTAAGATTTCAGCTACTCTCCTCTTAGTTCCTCTCTGGTCCAGGTGAGCTCACCTCTCCTTAGAGGCAGCAGAACGAGTCCAGTTGAAGTCACGGGAGGAGAAAATAAGGCCTTTTATTTAAGTCTCTAAATGTGGATTTAGGATGAAATCCTGGCCCTGATAGGAGTTTTGCCCTTGATCTCAATGGGACCAAGATGTCACCCTTAGTGTGGAACTTTAGTCTCCCTGCTGTGAAGATTCTGGATTCAGGTCCTGCAGCAATGAGAGCTATTCTGTTAGGGTGCTGAAAGAGGCTGATGGAAGACCCCCCGTTTATGTGCCTTTCTGAGAGCAGGAATGAAAGATGGGGATTTCAAAACAGAGGGGCCCTGATTTTTCTTAAATCAGTGATGCCAACGTCAATCTGGAGTGAGCCGTTGAAGGCAGAATGTGGGGGCAGTATCTGGTCACTCTGTAAAGCCCTGTGTGACCTTTTCGTGTTCTGAAATCTTGAGTATCACAGATACCCACAACAGAGGCTCTGGCTACACATCCTAACCTGGCAGTGAAGTTGCTGAATTGGAAAATGTGAGAGAACCAGAGAAAAAAACCACACAGACCAAAAAAAAGGAAACTACTAAGTTGGTTAGAAGGATATAATGAGAGACACGGAAATGATCTTAGAAACAAATATTTGTCTAAACAACAAACAGTAATCTTTTGTTCCAATTTTAAATCCCTTCCTGTTTCTGACAACACTAAACAATTCAAGTCTCTGTGCTGGAGAATTCCTGCCCTGATTGTTCTTGATCTGAACAGTTCCCGAGCCCTTAGCGCTAACTATATTGCAGAACCAAGCAACTCACCCAAATCCCATGCAGCAGAGAGAGGAATTTTCCTTACTGTGATCTGAGAATCTCGCGTCTGACACTCACAGTGCTGGACAAGAAACTTTATAATTCCCCGCAGAGTCCCAGTGGAGTCTCAGGTTGGCCAGGAGTCTGGGACAATTCCCTGCACTCCATGAACATTGGGAACAGCAGAAAACAGACCCTAGAGAATTTCAGCCTTAGAGCCTTCCCCGAGAGTGAAGAAATGAATCTCTGATAACAAAGACTGAGATTGTTGGGGCAAACTGAGACTTGCAGATTTGCTAGAGTGGTCCTGCACTGCTAAAACCCCAGAGAGAAAAGAAGAACCAAGTGTTAGATGTGCTCATTTCTCTGTCAGCATTTCCCTCCCATCTGACAGAGGGCAATACAGATTGTCCCACCTTAGTCATCAACCTCATGGTGCAATATCCTGCCATGGGAAGGGAAGTGCCCTGTAGCATGTGGACTGACGGCCTTTGTCATCTTATCTCAGCTACAGTAACTGCAAAGGCTATGATCAGGGTGGGGAGGGTGGAGGGAGATGTTCAGAGGCGAGTGAGGTGCCCATTGTCCATTCACATTCAAATGGACTTCTTTCTTAAGCCAAGTTGGTTACTTGCCATATTTGCTATTTTCTCTGCATATCAGTAATGTTTGTTCCTGTGCCCTCAGTATGATTTCTTTAAAATACAGCCAGCTGTCTTGGACTCCTTTCCCCCTTATGTGAGCATCCCAGGGGATCCTGCCCACCAGCTCCCTGAGGGAGTAAAAGTCTGTTTTTCTGAAGTCCAGGGTCTGTAATCTGCAGTTCTCCTTTCTTCCTTTTGTCAGGGTCCTGAACTCGACCATCTCACTGTTGCCCAGGTTACCATCCACTTCTACTTCCCCTACTAATTCTTTCCAATTAGTCAGGCATGATTTTCCTTTCACATAAAACATGTTGACTCTTTCCCAAGACATTGTGCTTCTCTCCGTATCCGATAATTCTGTTCTTAACTATAGTTTCAAACAATTTGCCAGGTACTGAAGTTGAGCTTTCTGGTCTCTAATTGCCAAGGTCACTTCTGGAGCCTTTTAAAAAAGTTGTCATCACATTAGCTATCCCCAAGTGATCTGGTACAAAAGCTGATTTAAGTGATAAGTTGCATACCATAGTTAGTGCTTCTACAATTTTATGTTTGAGTGAAACTTCAGAACTCATGGGTGTATCCCATGTAGTCCTGTGCCCACATATTACTTTTTAATTTGCCAATCTGCCAGAATGGCTTCTCTTCAGCTCCTGATTAAATCCTGTCTCAGAAACGACTAAGTCATAGGCACCTGGGTGAGGGCACAGGGAAATGGTGGGCAGCCATACCACTGGAATAGCCCCTCTCACAGCTGGTGCCATTCTCATGGATCAGGCATCAGTCAGAGTTCTCAGAAAAGGTCAGGACTGCAACTGCAAAAAAACTCTGCACCTTTTCCCATGGCCCCTGGGTGTTTAACCAGAGACAGGACAGTGTTAAGTCATGGACGATGGGACAAAATATCCATGTTCCTTCTCTGGGTCTACAATTCTATATTTGAGTGAAACTTCAGAACTCTGGGGTGAATCCCATGTGGTCCTGTGCCCACAGATTACTCTTTAATTTGCCTATCTCCTGATGAGAAGTGCTAGACAAAAGGCAGGTTTTATTATTAAGCCCTGGCTGAGGGATCCCTAGGCCCTTAGGCTCTTGTCGTGACTCCTGTGTGTGCATTTCTCAGTAACACACACATCTCTGCTCTGCCTGGGGCCAGCGTGGTGTGAGGGTGGACTCCTCATGTGTGTTATGTGCAAAGCTATGCATGGCACGGGGCGATGCCTCAATGGCTTTTCTTTGGGCTCCTGCTTTAATCCTGTCTGTCACACAACTCAGTCACAAGGGCATGGGTGAAGGTGCAGGGCAAGGGTGGGCAGCCGTGCCCATGAAATAGCCCCTCTCACAGCTGGTGCCACTCTCATGGATCATGCAGCAGACAGAGTGCTCAGGAAGGGCCAGGACTGTGACTGCAAAACAGATCTGCATCTTTTCTCATGGCCCCTGGGTGTTTAACCAGTGACGGGACAGTGACAGGTCATGGACAATGGGACAAATCATCCACATCCCTTCTCTGTACTGCCTGTATCCACAGCAATTCTGAGGGCTGAGCTAAAACCAATACAGCTCTTTATGTGATAGCATCTCACCCATCCCCTGGATGGACACAAACACAAAGACTTTGTAAATAGTGGATGAAAGTCCTAATAATCCTTGCATATATGAGTTTGATTTTCTCATACATGATTGGGTTCATCAGGGCAGGATCATCAAATAGACGTTGCCCAGGAAAATCTGAAACAAGGGAGAAGAACTCTTAATGAATCTGTGTAACACAGACAAGCCAATCTCTGGCATGTAGAAGAGCAGGACGGTGCAGACATAGGAGATGCAGGTGTTCAGGGTGTGACCTTCCTGTACCTAGGGTAGCCACCTGAAAATGCCAAGGTCAGGGCAGGCTGTAAAAGGAAAGCAGATTCTCTCAGCACTGGTGGTTGACGCTGAAGTCAGACCTCCCAACCAGTCACAAACAGTGCTTCAGATTCCCCACAATTGTTATCAAGAAGCCAAAATAAAAATATTCAGAGCTCCCTTTACTACATTTCAGTCTCTGGCTCCCAATCGGCCTCTCTATGTACAGTAGAGACCAGTTATTTAAAACTCTATGCTCTTTACTACAAAGGTTTCCTGTGACCCCAAACGATAAGCCACAGAACCAGATCGATATAGGTTTCCTTCTTACCCATAATACCACACTGCCTACAATGTTTTAGTAACTAAAAATAAAGGGTTATTAATAAAAGAAAGAAACAAACTATACGAGAAGTGTAAAACAGTTAAAGCAAACGCACATACAAATGATTGGAAAGTTCATGTACATCAGGTTTCCCCTAGAATTGTGGAGTTTGCAGGCTCATAGAATCCTTCTGGTATACTTCCAGTACCTGAATGGGTCTCAGTCCTTTCTTTCACAGCTTCAGTTCAGTTGTAGATGACTTGATCCAGAGGTAGGCTGGAGACAAAAGGCAGCTGCATGAGATCCATTTTGTCTTTAGTGTTCTTTGGCCGTTGCCATGCTGCTTGTGGAATTTTACAGGAATAAGATGGAGTTCCGAGTCACTTGAGTAAGTCCTGGTGACTTATCAGGTATATCTATGGCTTCTTCCTCTGGGCCCATTGTACCTGTGAATTTCCTTAGTGGGCCATTAAGCAGGCTAGTGCTGCAGCCCTCCTGTCTGGTGTGTTGCCCAGACACAGCTCTGTAGGAGAGTAAAGAGTCGAAAGCTGGACAAGTGGTCTAGCCTAAACTACAGGGAACAGGGTCAAGGCAAGGAAAAACCTTGTTTCTGTGAATTGGTGTGAATTCTAGTTAGAGTTTGGTATCTTTTTCTTCTTTTCCTCCCTTCCTGGACATCTATACTGGGAATGAGGCTAATAAAATACCTATTGCTATTTCTGTGCAAGGTCTTTTGGTGGGTAGAAATTATTATCTTCCTTTTCCCCCTGGCAAGCCTTTATTTCAAAGAATGCCAGGGTAAAAATAATTGGTTTTAAGGTGATGTGCCTGACCTCTATATGGTAATCCTGTAAACAACAAACAGGGGTGGGTGTAATTATATTCATTATGTAGTTGTTAATATTCATTTTATAAGTGTCAATGTAACCAAATACGGTTTAAGGGGAGTTACTGAAAATGTATAGATTTACATAGTGTTATGGATAATAGAATTGTAAAGAAACCCCTTGTTGCTCCCTCGCGGCATCAAGGTGTAACAAGCAGGCAATAAAGGATACTGTCTCCCCAGTCCACCCCCGGCACAACCCGTTTTGTTATTTCTAACAAGCACAATTTGAAATACAGATATATCAAACATATCAATAACATCCATTACACATATAACACATGAACATAAACATCATCATCTTACTTAGCACATTATAGCCTTTCTAACACAACATACACAGCATACATCATATGAATTATAATGATTTTGACATATTAATATTAAATATTATAATAAATGACCCCCCCAATCCATCCAGCAAGACACAGGGCATTGAGGCGCTCCGCGGGGGATGCGATGCTCAGAACTGTTTTGAGGATCATCACATAGAACAGGAGAATGAATAGCAAGGACAACCCCACTGAAGAGACTGTTACTTAGAAGCCATAGATGATGTTGACTCTGATATTTGAACAAGCCATCATCATGACTCCTGATGGAGGCAGTAGGAATGGGACAGGATGTTGACTTGACAATATCGGTATTGTATCAGGAGAATGGGGTGTGGGAATATTAGGGCCACCCATTTTAGCAGAGACACCAGTCCCATCTTGACTATGTCGAGGAACCCAAACTCAGGGGTCCTTACTAACATGTCCATTGCCCAGCAGATGGTCCAAATTAGCCAGACAGAAGGTTAGCAAAGTCAAAGTTTATTCTTTACATAAAAAAGGTGGCCCGATGGTCAGGGCAACCCTAAGCATACATTTCTAAGGGCTTTTATAGTCATGCACAAACAAGTCTTTACACGTCACAATTTCTATAGCAATGCCCAGTGAAAAAACTTCTTATCAAGGTACTTCTGGGCCTAGCACTTCCAACTCCCCCTATCTAAGTTGCAAGGCCATTCTCTGCATTCCGCACTTGCAGGCACCAAGCTCTCATAACTATCTTGTTATTACTGCATATTCTGAGACTAAACATCTACTAGCAAAGCATAATCCATTTCAGGCCTTGTCAGCTATTCTCACAGATTAGAATTTAGAAACAATAGAGAGTCCATCTTTTCCCCCATAAACAGGGCAGAGAGACTCCATTTTTGTTTCCCTCTACACTATTCTCAGCAGGATTAATATGGAAGCATATCTCAGTGGGTTACGGATCGCAACAAAGTGGTCAAAGGCTATGGATGAGAGCAGAGAGGGTTCAGTGAATGTAAGCAAGTGGATGAAGAACAGCTGGGCAAAACAAGCACATGGCTGATCTCCCTACAGTTAAACCAGATTATGCCCACTGTTGTCAGCATGGTGGATATCGATAAGTGAAGGTCTGTGACGGCCAACATGGAAAGGAAAAATGTATATGAGCTCAATGAGGATTGGATCTGGTTTTATAATGAACTGAATTTCCTAATATTGAAGTTACGTATAGAAGAAGGGGATAGATATCCAGACGTGTATGTCTTCATGCCCAAATATTCCAGTAGAAGGAAAACTGCAGGTTGGAATTTGGTGTCACTGAGAGCTGACATAATGCATTGAGGAAGTGCTAAGTTCCTGAAAAGAAATATTATGGGACACTAGATGATAGTTAATGAGAGAATATTCTGCTCTCAGTTTAATACTTCCATAAGCAACTCAACAGAAGATGAGTAAAAACAGTCTTGGATTTACACCACTGATAGTAATATAGGTATTGCCAGAATGGATCAGACTTCTAATCTATCTATCCCATTATCCAGTGGCCAGTATCAAATGTTTCCAAGGAAAGTAGAAGAAGCCCTGCAATAGAGAGGTGTGAGATAACCTGTACCCAGAGAAAGTTTCTTTCTGACATGCACTAGTCAGACAAATTGTATAGTGTAAATTAGGAAAGTTGATAGCCCCCCAAAAAACTTTTAAAAAGAATCCTCATTACTGTAATTGGCTATCTTCTGAGTTTAGGACCATTGACTTCAATATTGTAACTACAGATTTAAATATGTAAAATTGATCAGAACCAGTCTCTTTTAAATTTCATTTACCCAAATGTTTCCAGTGATACACTGTGACCCCCAAGAATTGCTCCAAGAAAAACTTATTTGCTGTGCCTGGACAGTGCTGACTTAATCCATAGAGATCAGTCATCCTACAGGCTACATCCTACAGGACTATATCAATTACAGTGTTATTTTTAAACAACCAGTCCGTACCCAGAATGATATCATTGTTATAGTGTGTGTTTGAATCAGGTTTCCTTCTCTCCAGAATCTCTGTAACTTCAAGACTAGAAAAGTGCTGTTGTTTGGACATGATCATTGCTTGGGTAGTACATGGCCTTTTTAGCCCAAGTTAGGGGTCCCACGGAGGACAATTCATGTCCAAAGCCTGGGCCCAACTCCCAACCCCCAGGAATGTGGCCCAGTGCTGACATCCTTTGTCCACGTGCTCAAAACGAACACGTTCTAGGAGCTGCTCTTTTACATCAGTGGCTTCTCTGCAATGCAGCATGACACTGTGTAGTCAGACACAGCTAGCTGTCTAGCTGTGATGCTCCTTTCTCTCCTCTTGTCACCGCGCACATGTCCTTTGCCAAAGCTGCTAAGCCACATGACATAGGTAAGACAGTGCTATTTCCACATAGCCACATGTAGGAGGGAAGGGAGTGTCTGGGGGGGTCCGAGGGCAGGACCAGAGGAAACTGCAGCAGGGGCAGGACCAGAGGAAACTGAGAGAGGGAAACCTCAGTGGACTCTAAATTTAGAGAAATTGGCAAGCTGGGAGATGGATCCGGCTGGGAATTGCCTCCTGGGCATGGGAGCTCTGGCGTAGGCTTGGGCCAAGTAGACATGGAAACGCCATCCCTGGTGGGGAGGATGAGGCCCAGGCCCAAGATAGAACCGCCATAGCCAAGGGTCTGGAGAAGGCTCTGAGCCAGAGAGCAGTGCAACCTGCGGTTCTGTGCCAGCCAGAGGACAGGCAGGGAAGGCTCCAGGCACAACCCCACAAGTCCGGCCAGCATGGCCTCTGGGCTGGGGGCATCTACCTGTGCCGGGACCTGCCCAGGGTCCCCCCCACGTAGCTGCCTCCAGCCGCTTACTCCCTGACCTAGCCCCTGATTGGCTCTGCTCAGTGCAGCTGGGCCCGGCTTGGCTCTGGGGCCCCTCTGGCTCTGCTCCTGGAGCCCCTCCTCTGGCCCAGCCGCGGCTGCTCTGCCCTTAGCTCAGCCCCGCTCTGCCCCAGCCAGGCAGCTCAGCTCACACGGGACGGGACCCCCCTCCCGCCTGGCTCCCTCATTGTCCCACTGCCCTGTCAGTCAGGCTGGCCTGAGTTCACCTCTCCCCATGGCCCTGGGGCTGTGTCTGTTTCAGGCCATGGCAGAGCAATCAAGATGACATCTGCTTTGTCCCGCTTGTTCTCCAGCAGGACTCTGGGAAGGAGGGGAATCAAGCTCCCCGACCACTGCAGGAGGAAGGCCTTGGCAATCAACCCACCCTCTCAACCAAAGAGAGAGCAGAACTGTGGGCACTTCTTGTTCCACTCTGAATGGGTTCACCTGGGGCAAGCCCCACCTCCGGGAGATCATAGACACCCTTTCTCGGTGGAGCGACCAGTCGTGGCGGGATAAGAGCGACCTGTTGAGGCGATCCGCCTCATCGTTCCTCACCCCCGGGAGGTGAAAGGCCATGTGAAAATCGTGTCTCACCACAAGGTCCCTCGGACATATAGCTTCCCTGTGGAAGGCTGACGAATGGGCTCTCCCCTGCCTGTCGATGTAGTACATGACCGCCGTGTTGTCTGTCAGCACCTGTACCTCCTTGCCCACAATGAAGCGGCATGCCCAGCGAATGGCTCGCAGTTCTTTCACACTGATGTGCCGGTGCCTCTCTTCCCTTGACTAGACCCCCTGTGTGCTGAAGTCGGCACTGGTATGGGCCCCTCTCCTATGACCGAAGTATCCGATATCAGGGTAACTGATGGAACTGGCTCCTCAGACAGAATGCCCCCCAAGAGTGCCCGAGGGTCCACCACCAGTCCAGGGAGGATAGGACACGGGGTGACTGTGACCACCTGGCCCAGAAGGTGCCTGCTCAGATTGCATACCAAGCCCAGCCATGATTGAAGCAGTCGGAGCTTCAGGCGAGCCAGCCTCACCACACGGGTGCAGGTCACCATGTGTCCTAACAGCTGTAGGCATTGTCCTGCTGTTCTCGTAGGGCAGTGGTGCAGGTGGGCCATAATGGAGGCCATTGCCTCAAAGCACAGCTGGGGCGGGAAGGCTCTTGCCTGGGAAGCGACCAGGATCAAGCTGATGAATTCTGTGCGCTGCACCGAAGTGAACATGAACTTTTGCTTGTTTACCAGAAGGCCCAGCCAGCAGCAAGAGGTGCATGTCAGGTTCACACTGCTCTGAACTTGGGTCCTGGACCTGTCTCTGATTATCCCATCATCAAGGTAGGGGAAATGTTGCACCCCCTTTCGCCTCAGGCACACAGCCACCACCAGCAGGCATTTGGTAAACCCTCGGGGCCAAGGACAGGCCAAAGGGTAGAGCTGTAAATTGTCAGTGGGAGCTGGCCACCATGAAACAAAGGAGCTGCTGGGCACCACACGACTTCCCGGCCCAGGGCAGAAGGCTAAATAATAAAGCGGAGTATAACACCCTGCATGACACTTTTGATCACTGCATCTGAAGGTGTTTCGCTAAGCTGCTGAGCAGCGTTCTCCCCATCTCCTGGACAGACCGAGACACACAGAGGTGAAGTGATTTACCCAAGGCCACACAGTGAGTGAGCAGCAAAGCTGAGTGCCAAAACAGGGCGTCCTGACCCCCAGCACCATTGCTTTAGCTACTACATGGCATCACTTCTTTTTGTGTTGCAGTTGATTGATGCAGTGAGGCTGTGTGTGTGCTGTGAGCAAGGGCGTTGCCGTCCTTCTCACACAGGAGGGGTTTTTTAAAGAAAAGCTACCAACCACAGCACAAAAATGGGTTTCTGTACAGCTCAGCCTTAAGCTTTGTCTTGCTTGTTTACCAGAGACCGCTCGCTGCCTGGAATCCCGCACCGTGCACAGACACATAACGATGTGCTGCACGGAACCAGCTCAATGCAGTGTGTGACGATCAGGCCCTGCTTAGCGCCTATCGCTAGCAGCACCCCACCCATAATAGTCTCCATTTAATGCATGGACAGCCTGGGGCCTAGAGTGAGCAAGTGACTTGTCAAAGGTCCCCCAGTGAATCCGTTGCAAAGCTGGAACTCTTCACTCCCAGCTCACCAGTCCCTATGGACGCTTTATCTCTCCTAAAATAATTTGGGCCAAATCCTTAGCTGATGTATGTGGGTGCAGCTCCATCAAAATCAGGGGAAATCCAATGGAGAGAGAGCACCAGGCCCCACTGCTTCTGAATGGACCGTACTAGCCAGGTTTGAGTGACTAAACAAGGGACTGGCAGCTAGGGACTCCTGGACTGTGTTCCTGGATCAAGGCACTTTCTTTCCTGCTACCTCAGTTTCCCTGTCTGTGAAAGGGGAATACTGCCCAAGTGTAGTGAACAATATTCTGTGAAGCACCTATCAACGGTGAGCTCTGTGACCACATATCACTTTGCCTCAGCAGCTCACAGCTGAGAACACCAGATTCAGGATAGACAGCTGAGAAGCAGGGCAGACTCACCCACGCTGGTGGTTCTTCAATCCCAGTAAGAAAAGTGAATTTCTGTATCACACACTGGTTACTGAGAAGCCAAAAATGCAGGATCCTTAGCCACCCAACTCTGAGCTGACCAACCAGATGTAGGACTATGAGGCGTGGTTACTGAAACCAATTTCATCATGGAGAGGGGCCTTCTAATCTCAAGAGATCACCCACTTAGCCAGGGAGATATCTCACTCACGTCTTACCCAAAAATTACAAAGCCAAAGCACAACTGGGGGTTCCAGCTAGCAAGGAACATGAAGAGTAACAAGAAGGGTTCCTACAGATATGCTAGTAACAAGAAGGTCAGGGAATGTGTGGGCCCTTTACTGAACAGGGGAAACAACCTAGTGACGGATGATGTGGAAAAGATGAAGTCCTCGATGCCTTTTTTGCCTAACTCAGAATCATAGAAGATTAGGCTTGGAACAAACATCAGAAAGTCATCTAGTCCAACACCCTGCTTAAAGCAGGACCAACCCCAACTAAATCATCCCACCCAGGGCTTTGTCAAGCCAGGCCTAAAAATCTCTGAGAATGAAGATTCCACCACCTCCTTAGATAACCATTCCAGTGCTTCAGCACCCTCCTAGTGAAAATGTTTTTCCTAATATCCAACCTAGATCTCCCCCACTGCAACTTGAGACCATTTCTCCTTGTTCTGTCATCTTCCACCACTGAGAAAAGCCTCACTCCATCTTCCCGGGAACCCCCCTTTCAGGTAGTTGAAGGCTGCTGTCAAATCCCCCCTCATTCTTCTTTTCTGCAGACTAAACAAGCCTTGCCTAGTTGTCACAGATAAGGTCAGCTCTCAGACCACAGCACTGGGCAGCACAGAAAGCGGAGGAGGTGAGAAGCCCTCAGTGCTGAATGAACAGGTTCAGGACTATTTAGAAAGATTGGACATACACAAGTCCATGAGCCAGAGGCAATGCATCTGAGGGTGCTGAGGGAGTTAGCTGATGTGATTGTAGAGCCATTGGCCATTATCCTTGAAAACCCATGGCCATCGGGGGAGGTCCAAAATTATTAGAAAAAGGCAAATATAGTGCCCATCTTCAAAATAGGGAATGAGGAGGATTCGGGTAACCTAGTCCCTGGAAAAATTGTGAAGCAGGTCATCAAGGATCCAGTCTGAGGCACTTGGAAGACAGGAAGATTCTATGATGAGATGACTGTTTCTGTGGATGTGGGAAAAGCAGTGGATGTGATATATCTTAACTTTAAAAAAGCTTTTGATACAGTCTCCCACAGTATTCTTGCCAGAAAGATACAGACATATGGGTTGGATGAATGAACTATAAGGTGGTTAGAACACTGGCTAGATCATTGGGCTCAATAAGTAGCAATTAATGGCTCCATGTCTCATTCACAGCCGGTAACAAACGGAGTGCCCCAGAGGTTGGTACTGGTACCCTGTGCGTGGAATTCTACTGTCTCAAACACAGCTCACAACCTCTGTTTGTGGAAAGTTACTGGCCCAAGATGGAGTCCAAGATCACATGAGCAGATCACACCTCCTTGCACGGCTCGGTGACTCACAGGGGCAGCCATTGCTCATATTCTTCCAGAGGCGTGTACAGGAAGAGCTATCTGGGCACAATGAGTTTCTTCTGTGGCCCATTGTGAGAGCTAAGTGTTCTTGATGGTCCATCAACACATAGCTGTCTGGCCTTCAGATACCTTCTTTCCAGGGGTCGTTACCCAGGGATACAACACAGACGTAAGATATCAGTCCATAGCCTATATCCCTAACATCAGATAGGAAGAAGATCCACCCATATAATCAGGAAAGTCATGCTTGGCAAATCATAACTTTTCCATTGAACCCTGCATGACACACTTTGTCCAAGATGTGTTGCAATTGCACAACAGGGATAGAAATGGTCATATTCAATCATTGAACATCGCACCATGTTCTCGTCCCATGAGGGTGCTACAGCCGCTAGCCACCTAGAGCTGGAACTAGAGCTTCTAGCAGGGCAAGTGGCTGGAACGCTATAGCCACGGGAAGACAGGAAGAACACATAAAAGAATGCCTGGCTGTAGGGAGCCTGCTCGTAGCCCAAAAAAAGGAAGAAAGAGTTCTTTAAAAGTGAGAGCTGGACATGGACATCCATGACTGTGGCTGTTTCCTCCAAGCATAGCCACCCACTCCCTGGGGTTTAAACAACCTGACCAGACAGGAGGCATTTGACAATCCTTGTGTCTTCTGGGACTAGCCCAGGGACAGCTCTCCTCCCTTGGATTCAGTCCTGTACTATCGCTGATATTTATGCTGTGCTGCTGATGTACTCTGGCCCTTCTGGAACATAAAATATTTGACTTTTTAATATTCTGAATGCTTCAGTAATGTATGGTATCAGAATGCACAGATACCCAGACCATGCCTCTCCTGACATTCCCACAGCTCTGCTTGATCCAAAACAGTTCCAGCAGCTTTAGTAACTAGAAATAGGGTCTGATGCGCTCACCTCTGGGGGGGAACATGGCAGCTCATTAGCAACACACAGCTTCCCTACATTCCCCTACCTGTGAAACAGACGTGATTTCTTTTTTTAGGTGATAAATTTGGTGGATAAAGGCAACTGGGGAGATGTAAGAGACTTAGACGGTTACAAGGTGTTTGACCAAGTAACTCATGATATTCAGATTAATAATCTAGCGCCAGACAGAATTAGTGATCTCTGAGCCCTTAGCGAAAGCCCTGTGTGTTTGTGGAAAGTGTCCATGGCTCTCCTGCGTCGTCTTTCTCCAGAGCTGCCTGTTTGCTAGCTAGCCATGCATCCAAGGCATTGACTGAGCATCGGACCCTATGGAGATCTAACCATTATCCCTACTTTTCTGACTAATTGACAAAATGTTAAAATAGACACAAGTACACGGAACAGGCAATTCCTCTCTGACTCAGCAGAAAGCCCGGGAGTTCCCGTATCCCTTTGGGAAGGACCCTTAATTACTGTTTACTCCTGCAGATGGATAAAGAACACAGAAGCGCAGAGATGGAGAGATATTGGCTAGTGTCTCCTGTCTCCAGCCTAGGAATCCCACTGGGATAGCCCAGAGCTATGTTATAAACCCTTTTCCATCCCACCTGGAGCACTTGCCCTTTGTCAGCCTACTTGGCATAGGATGCTGCTGCAGATGCTGGTGTGAGAGAGGTGTGGGACATGGTTACTTGATAGGGATTCCCAAGAAAGACACTTTCAGCTCACAATTCACAGGTATCCATCACTTGTTTTTCCTGATTTACTCTAAACTGACCATCTCAAAAATAAAATACCTATTTCCTTCAGCCTTTATTCATATGGTTTGCACCTCCCACCTCTGTGTCATCTTAGCATTTTACATCCCAACTCTCTTTTTTTCCCTCACACATCAGTTTGGCCACAATGTTCCTCTGCATGTCCATGCCATCACTGCCAACATGTACCTCCTGGTGCCCCCCATGCTAAATCTCATCCTCTACAGGGAGAGGACCAAACAGATCCAGGACAGGCTGCTCCAGCTCTTTACTCATAAAGGGTCCTAAACTTTTCTCTTTGTGGCATGGCTCTCAGACCGAACTTCATTGAGAACTGGCTGGTGACCTAGTGCGGGGCCCTCCTTCCTAGATCACTTACAGGATGGCCACAAATAGACATTAGAGCCTTCCCTGCTCTTTAAAAACACAAAAACTGGATGACTCTGAGAGACAGAAGAAGCTGGGAGAGAAGAGAGGTGCAAGGGAAGCTGACGGGACTCTGGATGCAGCCCTATGGCTGCAGCAGACAGACGGACTGCAGCTGGAGGAGAAGCCGTGAGTTGTGGGACGTGGATCCTAGACACCCTAACGGGCTTGGACCAAATCACAGAGAATGCTCAAGTGTGGTGAGGACACTGCGCGAGGGAATAGCCTGCAGCTGTTGTATTGTTTTTACCTAGGTCTGGGTGTCCCTTGTGTTTTTAAATTAGACATGTAGCCCTGCAACCAGCGTCTCTTCTGCCACCTTCGTTCCTCTCTCCTGCCGCAGCTTTTTCTTTCTCTCTGATTCATCCAGTCGCTGTGTTTTTGGATAGCTGGACCATATCTCATCTCTTGGTTCCCTCTTCTGCGGAGGTTCCATTCCTTCCAAGACCCCTTCTGCAGAGAAGCTGGAGAACAAGACAGTTACTGATTTCTTCTACCCGGGCAAGACCTCATTAGGTGCTGACAGTCTTTAATGACTAACCTGTTTATAGACAGAGACCTCCTGTACCTTAGCACAAGAAGCGTGAGCCCAAAGACAAGGATACAGGCAGTTCACACAATCCAATGTGAGTTAACAAGTTGTACATAGACGGATTTCCCGAACTGTCATGATGACACAGCACATGCGAGGGAAGGATTTCATGTGTCTGTGACGGTCCTGTATGTGATCCAGGAAGCAGAGCCTGCACCATGTCACCAGCCAAGATGACGTTCAATAGAGAATAATAACAACAAATGAAATCCTCCCTCTCCGAGGTCCATGAGTTCAAATAAATCCGGGGGCCAAAGCTGCAGGACTCTGAGATCTGCGATGTGACTTGCAAACTTTTCAGCCTTCACTTTCAATAGCAAAACCAGTTTGGGGAGCAGGGCAATCCGTGAGGTGGTGGCTGGTGACCAGCACCCAAGTCTGCCAGGGCAGAGGACCGTGGGACAGCTCAGCACAGATGTTGCCAGAGCCAGTCACAGACCGGGGTTCCCGGCATCTGCCCACCCCAAGGAGCTACATAGTACAACCACGTTCAGCACAGGGAAACACCATGTTAATAGCCCTCAACTGGCACTCACACCCGCATTTCTGGCTGTGTATTAGATAGGCCTCTTTGGGGGAGCAAATATTTAATAAGGAGCTCTTCAGTCGAGCCAACAAAGGTCTAACACCATCCAGTGCTGGAAGCTGAAGCTAGACAAATGGAGGCTGGAAATGAGGTGCACATTTTTACGAGGGAGGGTAATTAACCACTGGAACAATTTACCAAGGACTGTGGTGGATTCTCCCATCACAGAGAATTTTAAATCAAGACCAGATGTTTTTTCTAACAGATCCACTCTAGACTTTATTGTGGGGCAGGTCTCTGGCCTGGGCTATACAGCAGGTCGGGCTGGATGATCACAATGGTCCCTTCTGGGTATGGAATCTGTGAATTATAAAAGACCTGGAAAATCAGGGGCAACCGTAGACACTGGGCTATTCGGCTCCCCAGCACCTGGCACTTCCTATGTCACAGCTCATAGTCAATGCAGCCTTGGCTGCTCGCTAGCTAGATGTAGGGACATGGGAAGAGAACAGAACCCAGTTTCCAAGGCAAGGGGGCCCCAGAGATTTCAATAATAGCCTTGGACCACATCCAGGATTTCTCTGCCTCATCCTTGTGTACATTGAGATGGCCCCTGATACAGAGCACTCTGACCCCATAACCCATCATTCACCGGAATTAGCATGGACCACAGAAGTGCTGTGGGGCACAGAGCAAGCATGGGCCATGGAAGAGGCACAGACCACAAGCTGCAGAACAGGCATGGGCAATGGAAGAGGCGTGACCCATGAGGAGGTCCCTGAAAGCAGCTGAGGAAAACACTTGCCTATTGTCTGCAGCTTCCCCCATGCAGAAACTTCTTTCTCTCTTTCTATCCATCCCCATGGAGGTCCCTGCTTGGCAGCATCCGGTGAATCCTGGTGCCTCCGTGATAAACAGGCTTCCCTAAGCAACATCTTCTGTTTTTCTGCCTTTCCAATGACAAACATCCTAGATTCCTAGATGCCAAGGCCTGACAGGACCGTTAGGGTCACCTTGCCTGGGCCCTTATAGACACATGCCAGAGACCTCTCACTTCATAATTCTTGTTAGAGCTAGAGCAGGTATCAGAAAAAACCAGCCTCTCTCATTTAAATATTGCTGGGGGTGGAGAACTCACCACAGCCCTCAGCAAACTAGTCTAATGGCTACCCAGCCTCATCAGTAACATGTTACACCTCAGGTCCAGGCAGAATTCATCTAGCTTCAACTTTCAGCCACTGCATCGGGTTTGACCTTGGTCTGCTTGACTGAAGAGCCCACTAACCAATATTTGTCCCCATCTGGATGCACAGCAGAAGGGGGGTGCAGAGAGGAGGGACACTTGTACTGGGGCCCCCCCAAAACATCACCTACTTCTGTGTAAACAAAATGACACGGGAGCAAGAGGTACCAAGACCCAAATTTCTCTTGAGGGGCCTGTGTGGATGAGGTGAGCAGTGCCAGTCCTCAGCCTCCTGGCCACTGGGCAGGGATGGAGCACACTGTAGGCCTCTTAGAACTGGATGTTCTTCAATCACACCTGTGACACCCTGCACCCCCATGGATGGGTATAAGCTATTCAGGAAGGACAGGCAGAGGTGAAAGGGTGGAGTAGTTGCACTGTATGTAAGAGAGCACTATGATTGTTCTGAGCTCCAGTGTGAAACTGGAGATAAGCCAGTTGAGAGTCTCTGGATTAAGTTTAGAAGCAAGAACAATAAGGGTGATGTTGTGGTGAGTGTCTGTTATAGACCACCAGACCAGGAGGATGAGGTAGATGAGGCTTTCTTCAGTCAACTAGGGAAAGTTTCCAGTTCACAGGACCTGATTCTCATGGGGGACTTCAATCACCCTGACATCTGCTGGAAGAGCAATACAGCAGAGCACAAACAATTCAGGAAGTTTTTGGACTGTGTCACAGATAACTTCCTGGTGCAAGTGCTGGAGCAACCAACTAGGGGCCGTGCTGCTCTTGACCTGCTGCTCACAAACAGGGAAGATTTGGTAAGGGAAGTAGAAGTGGGTAACAACCTAGGCAGCAGTGATCATGAGATGGTCGAGTTCAGGATCCTGACAAAAGGAAGAAAGGAGAACAGCAGAATATAGACCATGGACTTCAGAAAAGCAGACTTTGACTCTCTCAGGGAGCTGATGGGCAGGATCGCCTGGGAGGCTAATATGAGAGGGAAAGGAACCCAAGACGGCTGGCTGTATTTTAAAGAAACTTTATTGAGGGCACAGGCACAAACCATCCCAAAGTGCAGAGAGAATAGCAAGTGTGGTAGGCGACCAGCTTGGCTTAACAAAGAAGTCATTGTTGAGCTTAAACACAAAAAACAAGTTTACAAGAAGTGGAAGCTTGGTCAGATGACTAGGGAGGATTATAAAAATACTGCTCAAATATGCAGGAATGAAATCAGGAAGGCTAAAGTGAAACTGAAGTTGCAGCTTGCAATGGATGTGAAGGAGAGCAAGAAGGGTTTCTACATGTATTCTAGCAACAAGAGGAAGATTAAGGAAAGTGTGGGCCGCTTACAGACGGGGGGAGGCAACCTAGTGACAGAGGATGTGGAGAAAGTTGAGGTACTCAATGCCTTTTTTGCCTCTGTCTTCAAAGACAGGGTCAGCTCCCAGACCACTGCACTGGGCAGCACAGAATGGGGAGGAGGTGAACATCTCACAGTGCTGAAGAAACAGGACTATTTAGAAAGATTGGACATACACAAGTCCATGGGGCCAGATGTAATGCACTCGGGGGTGCTGAGGGAGTTAGCTGATGTGATTTCAGAGCCATTGGCTATTATCTTTGAAAGCTCGTGGCAACAGGGGGAGGTCCCAGATGACTGGAAAAAGGCAAATATAGAGCCCATCTTCAAGAAAGGGAAGAAAGAGGATCCAGGGAACTATAGGCTGGTCAGCCTCACCTCAATCCCTGGAAAAATCATGGAGCAGGTCCTCAAGGAATCCATTTTAAGGCACTTAAAAGAGAGGAAGGTGATCAGGAGCACTCAACATGGATTCACCAAAGGAAAGTTGTGCCTGACGAACCTGATTTCTTTCTATGAAGAGGTAGCTGGTTCTGTGGATGAGGGGAAAGCGGTGGAAGTGATATACCTTGACTTTAGCAAAGTTTTTGATACAGTCTCCCACAGTATTCTGATCAGCAAGTTAAAAAAGTATGGGTTGGATGAATGGACTACAAAATGGATAGAGAATTGGCTAGATCAAAGGGCTCAACGAGTAGTGATTAATGGCTTCATGTCTAGCTCGTAGCCAGTCACAAGTGGAGTACCCCAGGGGTTGGTCCTGGGGCTGGTTTTGTTCAACATCTTCATTAATGTTATGGAAGAGGGGGTAGACTGCACCCTCAGCATGTTTGCAGATGAAACTAAGCTAGGGGGAGTGGTAGATACCCTGAAAGGGAGGGACAGGATACAGAAGGACCTAAACAAATTGGATGATTGGGCCAAAAGAAATCTGATGAGGTTCAACAAGGACAAGTGCAGAGTCCTGCACTTAGGATGGAAGAATCCCATGCACAGCTACAGACTGGGGACTGATGAGCTAGGCAGCAGTTCTGCAGAAAAGGATCTGGGGGTTACAGTGGATAAGAAGCTGGATATGAGTCAGCAGTGTGCCCTGTTTGCCAAGAAGGCTAATGGCATATTGAGCTGCATTTGTAAGAGCATTGCCAGCAAATCACGGGAAGAGATTATTCCCCTCTATTTGGCATTGGTGAGGCTGCATTTGTAGTATTGTATCCAGTTTTGGGTCCCCCACTACAAAAAGGATGTGGACAAGTTGGAGAGAGTCCAGTGGAGGGCAACAAAAATGACAAGGGTGCTGGAGCACAAGACTTATGAGGAGAGGCTGAAAGAACTAGGCCTGTTTGGTCTGCAGAAGAGAAGAATGAGGGGGGATTTGATAGCAGCCTTTTACTACCTGAAAAGGGGTTCCAGGGAGGATGGAGCTAGGCTGTTTTCAGTGGTGGCAGATGACAGAACAAGGAGCAACGGTCTCAAGTTGCAGTGGGAGAGGTCTAGGTTGGACATTTGGAAAAAGTTTTTCACTAGGAGGGTGGTGAAGCACTGGAATGGGTTACCTAGGGAGGTGGTGGCATTTTCACCTTTAGAGGTTTTTGAGCTGAGGTTTGACAAAACCCTTGCTGGGATGATTTAACTGAGTTTAGTCCTGCTTTGAGCAGGAGGTTGGACTAGATGACCTCCTGAGGTCCCTTTCAACTCTAATATTCTATGATTCTATGATTCTATGTTGTAGTGATATGGTAGTTGCAATGTCATATATACAGTTATGAGGTTTCACTATATGATACTCCCAAAGACATGTCCTCATAGCTTAAAACATATCCAGGCAAAACTCTCAGAGGAGAGAGAGAATTCACACCTCATTAAGCAGCTCAGCATTCCAGGAAGAAAGACTGGTCTAGACAGCAACTTAGGAACCGTGATAAAGTGATGCTCACTGATTCAGGACATGGAGGTAACCCTTCAAGGGCATTGTTTGTCACCTGATTCGGAAGGCGGGGGGTGGGAGGATGAAACCCCAGAGGAGAGAGAAAACATTTTAAAAAAGGGGAGGCATTTTGCTGTTCTCTCTTCCACCTCCATCTACAAACTCCACCAAGCAACTGAAGTGCTGACCCAGGCGGAGAGCCTGGCTGAAAGGAAACCAGCCAACCTGTGGTGACACTCATCTGAGTTTGTAAGGTTGCAGAAAGTGTTACGCTTAGTTTAGAATGCCTTTGGCTTTGGTTTATCTTGACTAAATCTGACTCACTTTCCTCTGACTTATAATAATCACTTAAAATTCTTCAGTAGTTAATAAATTTGTTTATTTTATCTGAAGCCGTGTGTCTGGTTTAAGGTGTGTTGGAGACTTCATTCCAAGTAATAACGCTGATGCCTAACAACTTCTTTGTTAAACTGATGAACATATGAGCTTGCAGTGTTCAGTGGGCAGCACAGAACATTGCAGACAAAGGTTCCTAGGATTCCATCTGGGATTGAGGGGTAGTGACTGTGGTCCTTCTGTTGCATAACCCAAAGAATGACTGGCTAGAAGCACTCACTCACTGAGTTGAGACCTCCTTGCTCATTGGCGGGTGTGCGTGAACAAGTCATCAGTCGGGGGTTCTCACAGCAGAGCAGACTAAGATGGGCTCCAAGAGTGAGGGATTGGGGTGACACAGCAATACCTGGTCCAGACTGCACTAGGAGAATGTCACAGCACTGTGGCCTGAGCATCCCTCAGTGCTGAGGGAGCACACGCTGAGCCGAGACTCCCTGGCTTGGCAAGGCCCAGCTGACAGGCCAGGAACATTCAGGTGCAGAAACCAAGCGTCGTGGCCCAGCATTCCAGTTGGAAGGAGGGACTTTCTGTGCCAGCGAGTGAACCTTAATGACTTGATTTTCATAAAGGGCAGCACGTCCCAACCCTATTTGGGGCCCCTTCTAGGGGCATGGCCTGGGCACCTGCCCGTCATGTTGAAAATCTCAGTCCCTGCCCCCGCTGGCCAGCCATCACCCTCCCGCACCCATGAGATATGGGGGAAGCAGGTCGACTCCTGCTGCTCTAACCCCACCCCCACCCCCTCAACCGCTTCAACCCCACCCCACACTGCTCTGCCCTTGCCCCATGCAGCACTAAGAGTTCCCACACCTTCATTGTGCCTCTCTCCTGCCCCAGCTTCTTCTGTCTCTCTGGTTCATCCAGCCCTGGTGTTTTTAAAGGGCAGGGAAGCTTTAATGTCTCTTTCACTGTCCTGTGAGTCATCATCAGTCTGAGAGCCAGGGCACCAGGAGAGAAATTTAGGTCTCTTTACGAGTAAAGAGCTGCAGCAGCCTATCCCGGACCTGCTTGGTCCTCACCCCATAGATGATGGGATTTAACATGGGGGGAGCCAGGAGATACATGTTGGCAGTGATGACTTGGAAATGCAGAGGCACATTGCGGCCAAACCGGTTTATGGGAATGGAGAACAGACCTGGGAAGTAAAAGATTAAGATGGCACAGAGGTGGGAACCACAGGTACTAAAAGTCTTGAGCCGGGCGTCCTTTGTGGGGAGACTGAAGATGGCCCTGATGATCTGAGTATAGGAGAAGGCAATAAAAGACACATCTGGGCCGGTCACTAAGAATGTCACAAATAGGCCGTAGTAGCTGCTGCTCCGAATGTCAGCGCAGGCCAGCTTCATTAACGCTATGTTCTCACAGTACGTTTGGGTGATGACATTGGTTCTACAGTAGGGCCACCTCATTGCCAGGAGGGGTTGGGGCAGTACGAGCAGCACACTGCGCAGCAGCACGGCCAGGCCGATCTTGGCAACAACAGCGTTTGTCAGGATGGTGGAATGTCTCAGGGGATCACAGATGGCCACATAGCGATCCAGAGCCAGGGCCACGAAGATCCCAGTCTCCATCACTGAAAAGCAGTGAATGAAGTAGAGCTGGATGAAGCAAGTGCTGAACTCTATCTCCCTGGAATTGAACCAGAAGATGCTCAGCATTTTGGGCAGGGTGGCTGTAGACAAGACCAGGTCGATGACAGCCAGCATGCAGAGGAAATAGTACATGGGAGCATGGAGGCTCTGCTCCATCCTCACAATCAGCAGGATGGTGAAGTTCCCCAAGACAGCTATGGCGTACATGGCGCAGAAGGGGATGGAGATCCAGATGTGTGCCGCCTCCATCCCAGGAACGCCCAGGAGGATGAAGGAGGAGGGGTTGATGAAGTAAGTTGTGTTGGAATCTGACATGACGTAGGGGGAGAAGGTGTCCGACTGAGGCAGAACAGTGTCTTCTGCATATACTGTAGTTTCCTCTGACTTCCTTTATGTGCCCAGGATCTAGGGTGATGGTCACAGTACAAATGCCTGGATGGAGAGACAGTGTTAAAGTGAGTCACTACATGCAGAAGAGCAACTATTTTCAGGAGTGCAATCTACCCCTCAGCAAGTTTGCATGTGACACCAAGCTAGGGGGATTAGTAGAAACCCTGGAAGGTAGGGATATGATACAGAAGGACCTATATAAATTGATCTGATGTCCCAAAAAAATTAAGGTACACTGTTTCCTATAGGTTATGTCTAGTTCCTTTAATCTCATTAGCATTAATGCACAACCTCTACCCTACTGTTAAGGCACATACTAGAGAGAAATCTGCTTCTAAAGTATTTTTGGGATATAAAATTAATCTACCAGTAATTTTTTTTCATAATTTCACCCCTTTGTACATCTTTGCCCATAATCTTACAGCATCAGGCTATTCTTGGGTCATATACTTATGTCAAATTTTCTTATTCTTAAGGCCTAAAATAGCTGAGCTAATATCTTCCAGGACTCAGCCTCTAGGTCTTGCATTTCAGCCCTCCTTACATAGGTACCCAATAGATAATGATCCCTTCTACCTACTGATCAGCCTTATACTTCTATAACCTGACCCCTGATCTCTATTTTGCATTCAGTGACTATCTATGTTATGACTTGTTTGTTAATTACAATGTAACCCTTCTGCCAGAGAGAGTCGTCAGCAACAAGGGCTGGGTTCTATATCTAGGGGTCCCTGTAAAGGATACAACACCAAACCAGCTCGAGCCCCAAGCCAGTCACAGACTATCCCCTGGCGCCCAAAAAGTAAATACTTCCCCTCTCGGAAGTTCAGAGTCTGAGTGCAGAAAGCAAACCTTTTAATAAAAGGAAGGAAGTAACTCCACATTGGTTTGGGATTACAGGGCAATCAGAATTCACAAACTCAAAACCCTGAGCAGAATCCACCCCACCCCGGAGTATGTGAGGCATGTCCTTCTCCTCTCCCTTCTTGCTTTCACTGCCCTACCACCTATCGACCGTTGTAGCTGCAACATTCTCCTCTCATTGCTGGTCTTGGCTAGCCCCCTCTTCTGGCTCCTGCCACCAGCCAATCGCTAGGCTCCACAAACCCCTCTGATGGCCCTTATCAGGCTCGGCGAACCCTCCCTGCCTGTTGATCATGGGGCTCGGCTTTTCCCATCTGCTGGCTCCTAGCGCTTTCTGGGCTTAGCTAGCATCCTTTGCTGACCAGTCTTTCAATCTTTTCCCAGTTTCTTTAGTGATTTCAGCTCTCGGTTTGTGGGGAAACCCTGCTGCTGATGCAGTACGAAATCCCTGGTGTGAACAAAAGAAAAGACCCCAAGAGGAATTGCATCAACTCTATCTGTGAACAGTGGAAGAGGTAGTGAAACCATGCCTGAGGGCAACTCTTAGTCAGAGTCTGTGCAATCAGCCTCTCCCCTCCCTGCAGCTCTGGCATGTGAAATCTTCACTCTCTGAGCCCTATTGTGATAGGAGTGAATCTTTCACAGAACAAGCTCAGCTCACTTCTGCTGCCATTTCTTCATACTGTGGGTGGGCAACATTTCATCACCACTTCAATTAACACGAAAGTGATTTGTACCCACGACCTGCCAATCTGACCATTTCCCATCATTCTGAGTCCCTAGGTATCCCTATGCAGCTATAGTGTCCAGGCAAATACAGTTCCCCCCACGACCTCTTTCACCTAGCTCAGTAGGGGAGGGCCACGCAGACCCTGCTTACAATAACATCACACGAGAAATGAAGGATAAAAGGAAACCGTTGGCTATACGCAGATCGGTCGCTCGTCACACACTAAAAATGGACATTTTAATTATTCAGAGAAATGACTTCTAAGTAACTGGTACCACTAATGCCACTTCCATCTTTCATGGTGTCCCAGGGGTCACAAATTCCTACACACTGTGGTGTGGGAAATCCTAACAGACTGTAGCAGGAAACACCAGTGTAGATACTGGTTATCCATCATTGTTCTTCAATGCGGTGAAACACAGGCTAGAGTCCCTATAAAGCATAAAGCATATAGCATATAGCAGAGATAAAGGGGATTTCAGAGACAGGCTATGGGGAGTCTGCCATATGTGGAGAGACAGAAAAATGTGAATAAAAATTGAGAGTTCTTTAGAAGAGTTTATTAGGTAGCCAAAACACCACAGTTCCACAATCAAGAAAGTGGACAACTTGGGCTAAAAAGCCAGATCAGTGGCAAAATGAAGGTGACAATTAGGGGAAAAAAGGGAATATATAACATATGGGGGAAAGGGTAAAAGGATAGAAAGCAATAGAATTGGGAAGTAATGAAAATCGACAAGATATTAAAGATATCACGGAAAAATCAACGTTTGGCAGGGCTAAGGATAACAAAATGGAGATTATCTAGTAAATTCAGAAGAAAAGAAATCCTAGCAAAGGTACAAGCCAATTACCAGAGGGAGAAAGAAAACTTGTTAATGTTACAAAAAAGAGATATACATTCCATAAACATATTTGTTCTGTATTTGGAAAAAGCAATATGATATACTAATACCACATAGAATAGTATCATAGAATATTAGAGTTGGAACCCCCTGCTCAAAGCAGGACTATCCTCAGCTAAATCATCCCGGCGAGGGTTTTGTCAAGCCGCAGCTTAAAAACCTCTAAAGATGGAGATGCCACCACCTCCCTAGGTAACCCATTACAATGCTTCACCGCTCTCCTGGTGAAAAACGTTTTCCTAATATCCAACCTAGACCTCTCCCACTGCAACTTGAGACCTTTGCTCCTTGTTCTGTCATCTGCCTCCACTGAAAACAGCCTAGCTCCATCCTCCCTGGAATCCGCTTTCAGGTAGTTAAAGGCTGCTATCAAATCCCCCCTCATTCTTCCCTTCTGCAGACTAAACAGGCCTAGTTCTTTCAGCCTCTCCTCATAAGTCTTGTGCTCCAGACCCCTTATCATTTTTGTTGCCCTCCGCTGGACTCTCTCCAACTTGTCCACATCCTTTTTGTAGTGAGGGGCCCAAAACTGGACACAGTACTCCAAATGCGGTTCTTAGTAATGCAGCCCAATATGCCATTAACCTTTTTGGCAACCAGGGCACACTGCTGACTCAAATCCAGCTTCTTATCCACTGTAACCCCCAGATCCTTTTCTACAGATCTGCTGCCTAACTTGTCAGTCCCCAGTCTGTAGCCGTGCATGGTATTTCTTCCATCCTAAGTGTAGGATTCTGCACTTGTCCTTGTCACATGCAGTTGTGAAATACTTGACAGTCCATTAACAATCAAGAAGAATGTTAAACAGCATTTAATAAAGAATAAACATTTTAAAATGAACAGTCTTGGAAAACATGCACCAGTGGGTAAAAAAAGTGGTTGAGGAGATCCTCCAGCCCACTTAAGTAAATTTTTAATAAATCTTGAAATACTGGGGAAATTCCAGAAGTTGGGAAGAGTGCTAATACATTGCCAATATTCAAAAAGTGCAAGTGGGATGGCCAGGTAACTATAGGTTGATTAGCCTGACATCAATCCTGGGCAAAACAGTGGAAAATGGAAAAAGAAGGATTGAATTGAAATAAAATTAAAGGATAGGAATAGAATTAATGCCACCCAACAGAGATTATGGAAAACTGGTCTTGTCAAAAAAGCCATTTCATCCTTTAATGAGAGTACAAGTCTGTTTGATCAAGGGAACTGCACAGAAGCAACAAACTTTGGTTTCTGTGAGGCATTTGATTTAATTCAGCAAAACATTCAGATAAAAAAATTAACACCGTACATTAGCAATAGAGCACATGGTAAATGGACTAACACTGGCTCACGGACAGATCTCAGAAAGCAGCTGTAATGGGCCATTGTCAGAGAATGGGGGTGTGTCTAGTGGGGTGCTCCAGGGATCGGTTCTTGGCCCGATGCTATTCCACATTTTCATCATTACCTGGCAGCAAATATAAAATCATTTCATGCAAAATTTGGTAAACTGGGCCCTTTGAAAGAAAATGTTTTAATACAGCAGAGCTATCATTTCAGAAGAGGGAATGCAGGCCTGATCCACAGAATAGGCGATTGTGCAATGTAAACCAGTGCCTCTGAAAATGATTTAGAATCATAGTGGACAACCAACGCACTGTGAGCTCCTAGTGTGACGCTGTGGCAAAAAAGGCCAATGTGATCCCTGGATGTACAAATGGGAGTGGTGAGTGGGAAGGTGGGGGAATGATTTTATCTCTGCACGTGGCACTGGTGAAACTGATCCTGAGAAAATACCTTATAGAGAGACACTCAAAGACCTTAATCTGTTTATCTTATCAAAAAGAAAACCAAGAGGAGACGTGACTGTAGAAGTACTTTCATAGGGAAAAAAACATTGGTAATAACAGGATCTTTAATGAAGCAGGGAAAGGCACAGCTAGACTCTTTCTAAAGATCAGATGCATCTCTGGAAGATATGCTTGAGGGCTTGTCTACATTAAAAATGCTACAGAGAATCTGCTGTAGCACTTCAGTGTAGAAACTACCTTCACTGGGGGAGGGGTCTCCCATTGGTGTAGGTAATCCATCTCCCTGAGAGGTGGTAACTAAGTCTGAAAATCTATAATTAATAAAAGAAAATTTTGTCCACAATACTTATTTGGCCTGTGGAACTCCTTGCCACAGCTATTACTGGGACAAAGGGCTCACCTGAATGGGATTCCAACATGGCGTAGCCATTGCAAGTGGCGCTGGTGGCACCCTGTTAGTGAAAGCTGTCTGACACTGACATTCACAAGATCCGTTTGGACTGAAGTCTCCCATGCTGGGTGTCTGCTTCCAGCTGAGTGATTATGTGACAGTCATGCAGAAAAGAGTGAGGAAAGAGCCCCGCCATTCCAGCCCGTTACAGCCAGACCCCCGGAGTACCAGGGGAGGAGGGGACTGTGCATTAGCACAGAGCTGACTCCTGAGCTCCTTACTCAGTTCCTGCTCCCAGGGGCAGCAGCCGGGGGCACAGCAAACTAGACAATAATGAAGAGGGGCTTTGTGGCCAGTGACACTGGAGCAAACTCACCAGCTGTGGAAAGGGCCAGTTATGTTTACTGGCTGTGCGGAGCAGAAAGGACCATAGACTTGCTCTCTACCCCATCCTGCCCACATTGCCCAGGGTCTCTCGGGCAGTTCGCTCTGAGCACGCGATAAGTACCTATGAGTTGTGAGCTGTAAGTGTCTTTCCTGGGAATCCCCGTCAGGTAGCCGTGTCCACACCTCTCTCAGACCAGCATCTGCAACATCCCACGACGAGAGCTGACAAAGGGCAAGTGCCCCGGGCAGGATGGAAATGGGTTTATAATATAGCTCTGGGCAGTCCCAGAGGGGTTCCTCGGCAGGAGACAGGAGACACCAGCCAATGTCTCTCCATCTCTATGCTTCTGTGTTCTTTATCCATCTGCAGGAGTAAACAGTAATTAAGAGTCCTTCCACAGGGAGATGGGAACTCCCGGGCTCTCTGCTGAGTCAGAGAGGAATTGGCTGCTCCGCGTACTTGTGTCTATTTACACATTATCATCAATTATTCAGAAAAATAGGGATAATGGCTAGATCTCCATAGGGTCTGGTGCCCTGTCAATGCCTGGGATGGATGGCTAGCTAGCAGACAGGCAGATCTGGAGAAAGACGATGCAGGAGAGACATGAACACTTTCTGCTAACACACAGGGCTGTCACTAAGGGTACAGACATCAGTAATTCTCTCTAGGGCTAGTTTGTTAAGCTGAATGTCATGTTGTACAAGGTCAAAGAACTTGTAATTGTCTAAGTCTCTAACATCTCTCCAGTTACCTTTATCCACCCAATTTGTTATAGCCAAAAAAAGAAATCATGTCTGTCTGAGATGTCAGATTTATTTTGCTGACAACCTTGCCTCTCCATCAGTCCACAACCCAAGGGCCCCGTGTGGTCGTATATTTGGTTGCTCAAAATAACTTTCAAATGTGATGTGAAACTGAGGCCCTGATCATTTTACTAAAATCTTTCATGGTAGCAGAAGTGATGTTGTTAACTCCAATGACCGGGTCACATTTCTACTTGAGTAAACTGAGTCACATTTTACTGTTGATGGGCTACAGTATTCTTTTTCTTTGTGTCCAGTGTGGTAAAGTCAGGCCAGAGGGCTACCAAAGCATATACCAGGGCAGTCTGTGGGCCCAAAAGGGTGAAAGGCCCTTCTTCCTGCAGGCAGAGGAGAGATTACAGCAGGGCAGTTAGAGACATCTGGAACCAATGAAGGGCTACGCCAGGGGTACTTAATCCCTGCCTTCCCAAGGGCGGGAGGGAACAAACCAGGAGGAAGCTGCCAGAAGGCTTGTGGCACGGGAAGGGAAGCTTCCCTCACAGACGAGGAGACAAATCCCCTCTGAAGCCAGGGGAGGTGGGGTAGCTGGGGGCGCCCCGGCCCTGAAGAGAGGTAAAAGCACAAGACCTACCAGGGGAAAGCCGGTAGGTTGCCACACCAGATAAAAGCAAGGTCGGAGTGGCCCTCCCCGCTCAGTCAGCAGAAACAGGGGTCACTTTTTGCACGGGCTCTGTATCTGCGTCAGCACAACCTAGGAGCCGAGCATGATGGGAAATGGTCAGTCTGGCTGGTATTGTGTTACAAATCACTGTAGTGTTGAATGCAGGGGTAATGAAATGTTGCCCTCCCATTGTGTGAACAAATGGCAGCAGAACAGTGCTTAGCCTGTTCTGATGAAAGATTCCCTCTTATCCGGACAGAGCTCAACAAAGGAGGCGTTCGGATGCCACAGAGAGTAAGAGCAGTGGGGTGGGGTGTCTTCCTACTGAGACTGCACCAGTCGCCCAGATGGGCTGTCCTCAGGCATGGATTGACTATTGGCTCTCTCTGGTAAAAGGTGGAATTAAAGATTCCTCTTGGAGTCTTTTGTTTTGATAAAAGCAGGGCCTGTACTCCTATGTCAGCAGAGGGTTTTCCATGGACTGGGAGATGAAATCACTGGGAAGCTGAAAATCACTAGAGCTGAAATTACTAAAGGGACGGGGAAACCTTGAGAGATTGACAGTCAACAGAGTGGGCCTGGTGGTGACCTGCATCCAGGAGATGGCAAGAGTCAGCAGAGGTGGGGGAGGTGCCCACAGTGGGAGCGAGGAGGAGACCACGTCGAGCCCTTCGACTGAGACGTGGACAGTGCAGCTACGGTCAGTAGGGCAGGGGAAAGCAAGAAGAGAGGGGTGCAGGACACGCCCCACGTACTTTGGGGCGGGGTTGGTTCATGGCGTTTGTGAATTCTCATTGCGCTGGTTTCCCAATCCAGGGCTGTGTTACTTCCTTCCTTTTATTAAAAAGTTTACTTTCTACACTCAGACTCTGTGCGTGTGGGAGGGGAAGTGTTGTCTTTGGGGGTGCCAAGAGGATAGTCTGTGATTTCCCGGTGATTGGCTGGGGGATGGAGCCAGTTTGGTGTTGTATCAAAGGGCAATACTTCCCCTCTCTCAAGCACAGAATCTGAGTGTAGAAAGTAAACCTTTTAATAACAGAAGAGAAGTAACACAGCACAGGTACGGGCCACAGTGCAAACAGAATTCATTAACTCAATGAGCCAAACCCATCCCTTGGCCTCTCCCTTCCTTCTTTTCCCCTCACTGACCATCGTAGTTGCAATGTCCATCTCTCGGTTATGGCTCCGCCAGTCCCCTTTGCAGGCACCAGTATGACACAGGCTTGACCAGGCCCCCTCTGCTGCTGCCTCCTACCACCTCGGGGCCTTGCTGAGTCCCCGACCGCTGATCGCTCCTGGCTTGTGCCAATTGCGCCGGGTTCCCGCTGACCGCTGGTGCTGACTGCACCTGCTCCCGCTGACTCAGCTTTGTCAATTGTCAGGCAAGGTTTCCCAGGTCCTCTAATGCTTCAGCTCTTCGTGACTTTCATCTCATGGGTAAACCTTCTGCTGACACAGAAGCGATGTCCCTGCTTACAGGAAACTAAAGGCTCCTGGTGCAAGTGCTGGAGCAACCGACTAGGGGCCGTGCTGCTCTT
>ML677072.1:272574-393209 GCA_007922155.1 Mesoclemmys tuberculata | reverse complement strand
AAAAATGATTAGGGGGCTGGAACACAAGACTTATGAGGAGAGGCTGAGGGGGCAGAGATGCAGGATGCCCTGTTACTGTGATGGGATTATACAGGGAAGAAATGTTGGAGCCCTCACCCAGTCAGGAAACAAAACTATTCCATGTGCCTTCTATCAACTTTTACCACAAAGCAACCCAGCTCTGAATTCTGACATTCACAATCGATCCAGAGAATAAAAGCTTTGAACATGGATTTGCTCATTAAATTTTCAGGAGCAAATAAACCTTAAGGGATTTGGGAACTATTCAGTGATATTGCATGGGCTCTTCTCCATCCTAGAGCACACGGCACCTTTGGATATGGGATCCATTGAGAAATCCTGACTCAGGGCTCAGGGTATAGGGGTTTTCACATTCCAAATTCTCTTTGTATCTGTACAACTGCTCTACGACCCTTTCCAGCTCCATGGGAGTGCAGGTTCATTGGTGATGTGCTACTGGGGCTGGCACAGTAGCCACTGCCCACAGGATCTGCTGAAGGGGCCATTGTTGAGGATGGAGTGGGCTGGATGGAGATGGAAAGTCTGGTTAGAGTAGATGGTGAGGTATAGACTGGCTGGGAGTTTTACAACTTTCCATACCCAGAGTGCAGACAGATACTCAGTCAGTGCAAGATTCATTGCTGTTATGAGAAAGAGGCAGATGACAAGACTCCAATTTCTTCAGGGGATATGGGCAGGGTCATGGCAACTGAAATTTCAGTTTTTTCTGAAAACCCACCCCCAAAAGTGGACGAAAAGGAAACATTTCACTGTAGGTCAAAATTTTTCATGGGGGAAATTCCTCTGTTTTCCAGCCCAACTCTAGCTCAAACTGTGAGCTTCTGTCACTCATGTTACTGGACTACAACCACTGGTCTCCCAGATCAGGTTGTTGTAACAGCCCTTCTCAGCTGCCTCATGGAGGAGAAGCCAGGACAAACTTGAGTGGTGTTCCAATCCCATGCGCCCACTCAAACTTGGCCTGCTGTTTTTTTCCAGGTTTAATGGTACAACCAATGCCACAATTCATGAGGAGAGAGAACAGATACAATGAGCACAGAAGGGAATGTTAGCCAGACATGGGCTGCTTTGAGACCTGAGACTCCAATCAAGATGAAGGTGGAGGCACTGAAGATCCTGCTGTTGGAAACTGACATGGGTGGGGTGTGATGCTACTGTCCAGCTGCCTTTACAGAATGATGGATTGAAAAGTATCATAGTTACTGGGATCAGATTGAGTGTTATCAGAGTCAGTCCTTCTGTGTCTCTAGGGGATATATAGTCTAAAAGTATTTCCCAGTACATTGCATCAGTACTGGCAGCTGTAGTTCCTCATATTGGAACAACAGATAGTCAAATGTCAGGGATGTTGCTATTTGGATGCTTGACAAATGTGAGCTTAGTGTCTCCCTCAGCCCCCTCCTCAGAGTATCTGAGCACCTTGAACATATTCATCTTCCTGTCACTTCTGAACCGGCTGGATTTTCACTGCCGCAGAGCTGCCCCACTTCAACTTCAGACCATTGTTCCTAGTTCTGCTATTTGCTACCACTGAGAACATCCTAGCTCTATCCTCCCTGGAATTCTTTTTCAGATAGTTCAAGGCTGCTATCACAACCCCCATCATTCTTCTCTTCAGACACCTAAGAAGTCCAGTTCCCTCTGCTTCATCTCATAAGTGATGTGCTCCAGCCAAATCATTGTTGTTGCCCTCCCCTGGACTCTCCAATTTGTCCACATCCTTTCTGATGAGTGATTTGGGGAGACTGAGGATTAGAAGGGATTGTTGGGGCCTGGTGGGTGGCAGAGTTGGTGACCTTGTGATGGTAGAGAGAGGCAAAATAGTAAAAGATGGAAGAGAGTGAGGAATGGTGAGAATTAACAACCATACTGATGGAAAATAGTCTGAGAGCACATGAGACACCATGAGTGCCAGTGGTCGGGAAGTCATGGAAAGACTGAGTGACAGGGTGAAGGGGGATGGGGAATCATGGATGATGACTCTGAAAGAGATCAGGTGATGGATGGACACAGCAGTGGTTGATGATGGAGTGATAAGACTTCAATTGCGAGAAACCTAGAATCATAGAATATTAGAGTTGGAAGGGACCTCAGAAGGTCATCTAGTACAACCCTCTGCTCAAAGCAGGCCTAACCTCAGCTAAATATTCCCAGTGAGGGTTTTGTCAAGCCACAGTTAAAAAACCTCTAAAGATGGAGATTCTACCACTTTTCTCCAATGTCCAACCCCACCACTTCAACTTGAGACCGTTGTTCCTGGTTCTGTCATCTACCACAACTGAGAACAGCCTAGATCCATCCTCCCTGGAACCTTCTTTCATATAATTAAAGGCTGTTCTCAAATGCTCCTCATTCTTCTGCTCTGCAAACTAAACAAGCCTAGCTCCCCCAGCCTCTCCTCATATGTCTTGTGCTCCAGCCCCTAATAATTTTTGTTGCCCTTCCCTGGACTCTCTCCAACTTCTCCACATCCTTTTTTGCAGTGGGGGGGCCAAAACTGGAGACAATACTCCAAATTCGGCTTCACCATTGCCGAATAGAGGGGAATAATTACTTCCCACGATCTGCTGACAATGCTCCTACTAATGCAGCTCGATATGCTATTAGTCTTCTTGGCAACCAGGGCACACTGCTGACTCATATCCAGCTTCCTATCCATTGTAACCCCAGGTCCTTTTCTTCTGCCTAACTTGTCAGTCCCCAGTCTGTAGCTGTGTTTGGAATTCTTCCGTCCTAAGTGCAGGACTCTGCATTTGTCCTTGTTGAACCTCATCGGATTTCTTTTGGCCTATTCCTCCTATTTACTTAGGTATTTCTGTATCCTCTCCCTATCTCACTCTGTGAACTGCCACACGGTTGAGCTCAGACAAATAGGGACAGAGCACCCTTGATTAACTAGGAGACATCCTTTCCCTCTCCTGACACGCACCTTTAAAGATAGTGGCCCCAGGTGATGACATTCTGCAGATGTATTTTCCCACTAGGTCACGAAGGTCTTTGGTTTTGACCCCATAAATGATAGGGTTGAACATGGGGGGCACAAGGAGATAGAGGTTGGCCAAGAGGACGTCAATGTGGGCAGGGATGCCCTGACCGAACCTGCGTGTCAGGGCAGAGAAGAGGAGGGGAGTACAAGACATCAGCATCACACAGATGTGAGCTGTGCAGGTATTGAGCGCTTTTCGGTTGGCTTTTTTGGAGGAGATCCTGAGGACAGCCCTGATGATCAGCGTGTAAGATAGGCCAACAAGTGTCACATCTAACCCGATGATCACTAATATTATCACCAGGCCATACATCCGGTTGACTATGTTCTCCCCACATGAGATCTTCACCACAGCGAGGTGTTCGCAGTATGTGTGGGGGATAATGCGGTTGGTGCAAAATGGTAGTCGCCGCAGCAGCAAGGTCATGGGCAAAACCAAAAGAACAGCTCGTATCAAACCCACTAGTCCTAGCTTACCAATTCGTGTGTTGGTGAGAATGGTGGTGTATCTCAGAGGCAAACATATAGCAACGTAGCGATCAAAGGCCATTATCACGAGAACAGCTGAGTGCGTAACACCAAACACGTAAAGGAAGAAAATCTGGGTGAGGCAGCCGTCCACAGTGATGCCTTTGGAACAGAACCAAAAGATGCCCAGTGCCTTTGGCGCTATGCAGGTAGACTGGCCGATATCTGTGAGCCCTAGCATGCAGAGCAGCAGGAACATGGGCTTGTGCAGGGTCTGCTCTTTGCTCACAACAAACAGAATAGTGAAATTTCCCAAAAGGCTGATGATGTAGCACATAGAGAAAGGGATGGAAATCCATATGTGGGCATCTTCCAACCCCGGTATGCCGGCTAGAATGAATGTTGACGGGTTGGAGAGGGTGAGGTTGAAATCTTCCATAAGAGGATCAAGGCACCAGTCAGACTCAGAAATACTCAGGGTTCCTGTAAAGGGAGAGAAACACAGCAAGGGGGTTAGTCACTTGGTAGCAAATAGCACAGTAAATATTTTATAGATACTAACAATCTAGAAACGGGGGTGAGCGGTGAGGTGGAAACATTGGCACTGATGAGGCCACATTTAGCGTCCTTTTTCCAGATTTGGGCCTCGCATTAGAGGAAGGATGTGGACAAATTGGAGAGAATCCAGCAGAGGGCAATGAAAATTATTAGGAGGCTGGAGCAAATGATTTATGAGGAGAGGCTGAGGGACCTAGGCTTGTTCAGTTTGCCGAATAAAAGAATGAGGGGGGATTTGACAGCATCCTTCAACTGCCTGAAGGGGGTCTCCTGGAAGGATGGAGTTAGGCTGTCCTCTGTGGTAACAGATGACAGAACTAGGAGCAATGATCTCAATTTTCAATTGGGAAGCTCTAGGTTGGATATTAGGAAAAACTTTTTCCCTAGGAGGGTGGTGAAGCACTGGAACTGGTTACCTAGGGAGATGGTAGAATCTGCACCCTGAGAGATTTTTAAGGCCTGGCTTGACAGAACCCTAACAGGGATGATTTAATTGGGGGTAGTTCTGTTTTCAGCAGGGGGTTCTCAGTGGTGCCATATGTAACAACTAGGAGTAATGGTCTCAAGTTGCAGTGGGGGAGGTTTAGGTTGAATATTACAAAAATGTTTTTCACTAGGAGGGCGGTGAAGCACTGGAATGGGTTACCTTCCCCCAGAGATTGTTATGGCTCAGATTGACAAAGCCCTGGCTGGGATGATTTAATTGGGATTGGTCCTGCTTTGAGAAGGGGGTTGTACTAGATACTTCCTGAGGTCCCTTCCAACCCTATTTTTCTATGATTCTGTGATTTGAAGATGGCACCAAATTATTTAGGCCACAGTACGGTGAAGAGTTGTCCTCAGAGGGATCTAATGAAGATTAGTGATAAGAGATGATGTTCAAAGTCAATAAATGCTCACTGGGGGAAAATCTTTATTCTGCCTTGCTAACTGACAAGAAGAAGCAGTGACACCCAGAAGCAACTCAGCTGCTTACCCTTTTTATGCTTGAATACTAATACATTTTGTAGATACCACAAAAATTGGGAGATCATAAATAATGAAGAGGATGGGTCACTGATTCACAGCGATCTTGACTGGTTGGTAAACTGGATTGAAGCAAACATTTTGTGTTATAATATAGCTCTGTAGATGTATGTGTCTATGAACAAAGAAGGAAGACCATGTTTACAAAATTGGGGAACTCTATCGTGACTCTGAACAAGATTTGGGGAGTGTGAAGGAATAATTAGCTAAACATGAGATCCCTGTGTGAGCCTGTGGCCAAAAGAGCTAAAGTGATCCTGGGATGATAAACTGTAGAATCTCATGCTGAGGCAGAGAAGTTGTTTTACCACTTTCTTTGGCAGTGGTGCAACTGCTGCTGGACTAACGTGTCCAGTTCTGTGCCCTACAATTAAATTTGGATGTTGATTCAGACAAGAGGATTCATAGAAGAGCCAGAAGAATCTTTAAAGATTAGAAATCCTGCCTTACAGTGATAGATGAAAGAGATTGAGCTGAATGAGTCTAAGAGAGATGGTTTAGGGGTTACTTGATAACAGTCTACAAATACCCACATAGGGAAGAAATATTGAATAATGGGCTTTTCAGGCTAGAAAGGTCTAACACACTCCAGTGGCTGGAAGTTGAAGTTAGACGAAGTCTGACTATAAATAAAGTGTGCACTTTTTAAACAGAGAGAGTACTTAACTATTGGAGCAATTTACCAATGGTCATGGCAGGTTCTCCATCACTGAAAATTTCTATACCAAGATTGGACATTTCTATATAAGCTCTGCTCTAGGAATTCCTTTGAGCAGGTGTCTGGCCTTTGCTATATAGGAGGTCAGACAAGATGATAACGGTGGTGCCTTCTGGCCTGGGAAATTCTGAATAGATCTCTGCAGAGGGAATAGGCACCTCACACCTTCAGAGGAAGAGTTGTGGGGAGCTTGGGGAAGCTTGGAGGCCATGGGAGCCATAGGTGACTGGGAAGCCCTGAGAAGACAGTCGCTCAGCATAGTGTTAGAATCAGGGCAGCCTGGGAGCAGGAAGGAGATTATAGACAGGGTCAGATCACAAGTAACCACTGCAGAGGATTTGGCTGCACATATTAACCAGACAGTGAAGTTGCTGAATTTGAAAATTGTAGTGAACCAGAAAAAAAAGCCAAAAAGAACAGAAAAAATGTAGATACTGAGTTTGATAGAAGGAGACAGTAAGAGACATGGAAAATATCTTAAAACAAATATTTGTCTAAATAACTTACAATAAATTTTTAACTCCCTATTTAATTCCCATGGAGTTTCTGACAATACTAAACAGTTCAAGTTTACACACTGGAGAATTCCTGCCTAGATTTTTCTTCATTTGAACTTTTCCCAAGACCTTAGCACTGAGTGTATTGGAAAAACAGGCAACTCACCAAAATCCCAGACAGTAGAAAGGAAATCTCCTTACTGCGATCTGAAAATCAGTCTACGAATCTCACATGTGAAAGTCGCAGTGCTGGACAGAGACCTTTATGAAGCTCCTGTGCAGTCCCAGTGGACTGTCAGGTTGGTCAGGACTCCAGGAGAATTCCCTGCGCTCCGTGAGCAGTGGGAAGAGCCGGAAATAGACCCTGAAGAATGTTAGTGTAAGAGCCTCCACTGGGAGTGAATTAGTGATTGACCCATAACTGAGGCTCAGATTATCATGGCAAACTGAGACTTGGAGACTTGTTAGAGTGGTCCTGCACTGCTAAAACCCCACAGAGAAAAGAAGAGCTGAGGGTGAGACATGCTCATTTATCTATCAGCATTTCTGTGCTATTGCTCATTGTCATAGAATCTGAGCATCTGCTGCTGCTCCCGGCTGATGAGCCCTGAGCTCGCAACGTGCACGTGGACTGGCTCTTGTGCATCCTTGTTTCAAACGCAGGATTTCCACACTGAGTAACAGTCCCTCCATCCACTAGCCTGTCTCCGAAAGATTGCAATACAGAATGACCCAGCTGTGTCATAAAACGCTCATGGTGCAATATTGTGTGAAGGTGAAGCAGTTTACTGACCCCCCCTTCAGTGATCAGCACGTGCCCTGTAGCCTGTGCACAGACAGCCTTTGTCTTCTTTATCTCATCTACAGTAACTGCACAGGCTGTCATTGTGATAGGGAGGCTGGAGGGAGATGTTCAAAGGTGAGTGAGTTGCCCATTGTCTATCCACTTTCAAATGGACTTCTATCTTAAGTCAAGTTGGTTACCTGCCCTATTTGCCATTATCTCTGCACATCAGTATTGTTTGTTCCTGCACGCTCAGTATGATTTCTTTAAAATACAATCAGCTCTCTTCGACTCTTTTCCCCCTCATAGGAACCGCCCAAGGGATCCTGCCCATCAGCTCCCTGAGGGAGTCAAAGTCTGCTTTTCTGAAGTCTATGGTCTGTAATTTGCTGTTCTTATCTCATGGTCACTGCAGCCCGGGTTACCATCCACTTCTACTTCCCCTACCAATTCTTCCCGACTAATCAGGCATGATTTCCCTTCACAGAAAATAAGTTCACTCTTCCCCAAGATATCGTGCTTCTCTACATGTCTGATAAGTCTGTTCTTTACTGTTGTTTCACAGAATTTTCCTGCTACCAAAGTTGGGCTTTCTAGTCTCTAATTGCCAAGATCTTCTCTGGATCCTTTTGAAAAAGTTGCCATCACATTATCTATCCGCAAGTCATCTGGTGCAAAAGCTGATTGAAGTGACATGTTACATGCCACAGTTAGTGGTTCTACAATGTTATGTTTGAGTGAAACGTCAGAACTCTTGGGGGAATCCCTTGTGGTCCTGTGCCCATGTACTACTGTTTCATTTGCCAATCACTTGATGACAAGTGCTAGATAGGAGCTAGATTTTATTATTTAGCCCTGGATGAGAGTTTCCTGGGCCTGAGTTTCTTGTCCTGTGTGTGCAACTCTTACTAACACGCAGCTCTGGTCTGCCTGGCGGTAGCACTCTGCATGGGGGTTTCTCCGCAGGTGTGTTGTGTGCAGAGTGATGAAGGAGGCAGGAGGCTGCCTGAATGGCTTCTCTTGGGGATCCTGCTTTAATCCTGTCCTTCACATACCTGAGTGAGGGTGCAGGGGAAAATGGGGCAGCTGTGTCCCTGGAATAGCCTTGCTCACAGCTGGGGCCACTCTCATGGATCCAGAGTGCTCAGGAATGGCCAGGACTGTGACTGCAAAACAGCTCTGCAGCTTTTCTCATGGCCCCTGGGTGTTTAACAGGAGACAGGACAGTGACAGGTAATGGACAATGGGATAAAACATGCATGTTCCTTCTCTGAACTGACGGTATCCACAGCAATTCTGAGGTGTGACCTGACACTGATACTTCTGTTTATGTGATAACATCCCACCCATTCTGGCACTACACAGACAAAGTGTCTTTCTAAATTCTTGATGAACACCCTAACAATCCTTGCATATTTGGGTTTGGTTTTCACACTGCACACGATTGGGTTCATCAGAGGCAGGATCAGCAAACTGACGTTGCCCAGGACAGTTGGAAACAAGGGAGAAGAGCTGGTCACAAATCTGTATCTCACTGACAGGTAAATCCCTGGTATGTAGGAAAGCAGGATGACACAGACGTGGGAGATGCAGGTGTTCAGGGTGTAACCCATCCGTGCCTAGGGAGTGACCTGAAAATGCAAAGGTCAGGGCAGGCTGTGAGAGGGAATCAGATTACCCCAGCACTGGTGGGTGACACTGCAGTCAGACTTCCCAACCAGCCACAAACAGTGCTTCTGATTCCCCACACTTGTTATGAAGAAACCAAAATAAACATATAGATTTACTGCATTTCAGTCTCTGGTTCCCAATCGGCCACTAGGTCCAGTAAAGAGTCCAGTTATTTAAAACTGTATGTTCTTTACCAAAAAAGGTTTCTCCTGACCCAACATATCATGCTGATAGCCAATCCTTTAGAAATTAAAACTAAAGGTTTATTTTAATGAGAAAGAAAGAAACTATAAGAGAAGCATTAAAGGATTAAAGCAATTACACACATACAAATGATTGGAAAGTCAATATATGTCAGGTTTCCAGTACAATTGCAGAGTTTGCAGGCTTATAGAGTCCCTCTGGTATGCATGCAGTACCTGGATGGGTCTCAGTCATTTGTTTCACAGCTTCCGTTCAGTTGTAGATGAATTGATCAGGAGATAGCGTGGAGACTGAAGACAAACTGGATCTGGTGCAGCTGCCTTTATGTCCTTTGGCCTTTGCAATGCTGCTTGTGGAATTTTACAGGAATAAGATGGAGTCCAGAGTCACATGAGTAAGTCCTAATGATTCATCAGGTATATCCTTGGCTTCTCCCCATGGGACCATTGTACCTGTGAATATCCTTAATGGGCCTTTAAGGAGGTTAGTGCTGCAGACATCCTGTCTGAGGTGTTGCCTAGACACAGCACTATAGGAGAGTAAAGAGTTAAAACCTGGACAAGTGGTCAGGCCTAATTACAGAGAATGGGGTCAAGGAAAGAGCAAAGCTTGTGTCTGTTAATTGGTGTGAATTCTAGTTAGAGTCTGTTATCTTCTTTTCCTCCCTTCCTGGCCATCTGTGCTGGGAATGAGGCTAATAAAATACCTATTGCTATTTCTGTACAAGGCCTTTTGGTGGGAAGTAAGCATTATCTTCCTTCTCCCCCTGGCATGCCTTTACTTCAAAGAATTGTAGGGTAAAATTAGGGTTTAAGATCACGTGCCTGACCTTTGTATGGTAAACAACAAACAGGGGTGGATGTAATTATATTTATTATATAGTTGTTCATATTCATTTTATATGTGTCAATGTAACCAAATAAGGGTCTATGGGGAGGTGCTGGAAATATATACATTTACCTACTATTATGAATAAAAGAATAGTAAAGTAACCCCTTCATTGCTCACTCACGGCGTCGAGGTGGAACAAGCAGGCAATAAAGGGTTCCGTCTCCCCATTCCACCCCCAAGACAACCTGTTTAGTTATTTCTAACGTCTGGTGTAACAAACAGGATTCCATCGTAGAGAAGTGTCTGATCACCACTCCTCGCCATGCTAGTAACCACAGTTAGGGAATATATTAAGTTAGTAGGGAAGTTTAGGGGGCTGGATAGGGTGCCTCCCGGGGATGTCAGGAATGGCCAGCCATACAGGGATCAGTGGAAGCCTTCTTTCCCAGGTACATGATCTCTGAGAGAGCTTGTCTGGTTATGGAATGAAATTACAAGTCTTAGAAGCCCTGTTAAAATCTTGCAACAAATCACGGAGGAGCAGCACACATTTAATCATCACAGTGTGCTAGCAGTTAAAATGACTGAGAGTCACATGGAGGACTGTGTTAAGTCAGAGAACCTGGCCCTGAAGGGTGAAGAGAATGCTTTAAAGCAAACTTCTGTATCCTGTGGTATAGCAAGGGCAGAAGGCAGTAGGAAAGTTCTCCTATTTGAATCCGGGGGTAGGTGGGTGAGCGCAAGCCCACCCACCGCTAAAGGCTCCCCCCCAACCTAGGGGCAGAGCCACTGGACCCGGGTCCAGCTGATTACGGGGGACAACAAATGAAAAACAGGAAAGGGCGTGGGGGTCACAGGGTCAAACGCAGAAAACCAGAAGGGGACACTGAGCAGAGAACCCCGGAAAGCGCCCACTGCTCCTCGAAGGTGTCCAGGGACCCAGCGGACGCTGCCCAGAGGAACTCTGCTCGGAGACGTGAATTTACAAGGGAATGGAAATGGACCCCACTGTCACAGAGAGCCCCCCCTGCCAACCTCCTCTCCCTGGTCTTGTAGATGGCTAGTTTGGCCAGGGCTAGGAGAAGGTTGATGAGGAGGTCCCGTGACTTTGTGTGGCCACGGATGGGGTGCGAGTAGATGAACAAGTGAGGGGAAAAGTGCAGCCAGAACCTCAACAAGAGGTTCTGGAGGAGTCGGAAGAGGGGCTGCAGCCTGGCGCACTCCAGGTATACGTGCGCCAAGGTCTCCCTCATGCCGCAGAAGGGGCAGGAATCTGAGTGGGAGGTGAACCATGCCAGGTACACGCCCATGCTCACGGCTCCGTGAAGGGGCCACCAACTGACGTCCCCGGCAGGCCGTGGGGTCAAGGTGGAATACAGGCTGGCCCACCAGGGGTCCTCGCCCTCCGAGGGTGGTAGTAGGTCCTGCCACTTCGTGTCCGGGTGGGACACGAGGGCGAGGAAATTAAGGGTCTGGAGCATGAGCGCGTACAGATGGTTCCTTGGCGCGGTCTGGAAGGGCACCAGCTGCAGATCAAGCAGCCAGCTTGGGGAATGAGGATGGGGGGGACAAGGGGGTTCACAGAGCTGAGGCCCGATGGTAAGCACCAGAGGGCCGGGACTGAGGGGAGGGCAGGGAGAACCCTCTTGCAAGACCTGCCCGAGGTATGTCAAAGCAGTAGGGGGCAAGGCTGCCTTCACCTCCTGGAGTATGCATCAGGGGATTCGAAGGGTGGGAACCCCCATGCGCCGAGCCAGGGCATGGGGGTCCACCCAGTCCCCCTGGGCGTAGTCCAGGAGGTCTCCGACCTGGTGACTCGTGCCAGGACCAACCTCCGTCGCACCGAGGGGGTCTCCGCTACCTGCTCACTCAGCTGGGGGTTGTGTAGCAGGGGGTCCATGAGGAGATCCTCCCCCTCGGTGACCGCAAGGGGCCTGGAGGCCGAGACGAGCCTCCAGGTCAGGAGGAGATCCTGGTAGAAGACCGGCAGCTCGGAGAGGTCTCGCGGAAGACCTCTCAGGTGGAGAAAAAAGAGTTGCTGGTCATATCGGAGCGGAAGCAGCGGAGGAAGGCATGCGCCAAGTGGCTCCACACCGGACTACCTGCACCGTAGAGGAGTCTCTGCAGGGCCTGGAGGCGGAAAGTATGGATCTGGCTGCGGATGCAGCACAGGCTCCTCCAGAGGGAGACTCAGAATTCCAGCAGAGACCCAGTGCAGTCCTGGCCAAAAGAACTCCAGAACTGTCTTCTGGAGGTAGGCTAGGAAACTCGGGGTCGGGACCAGGGTGTTGAGCCGGTGTCGGAGCATGGACAGGACCAGCTGGTTGATCACCAGTGCCCTCCCCCGGAGGGAGAGGCACCGGAGCAGTCCTGTCCATCTCCGCAGCCGCTCAGACACCCTGCCCTCCAAATCCTGCCAGTTCTCTGCCAGGGAGGGATGGGTGGCGGAGAAGTAAACGCCCAGATAGAGCAGCGGACCCGCGCTCCACCAGATGGCTTGAAGCGCGAGTGGGAGGGAGCTCGCCTGCCACCCAGCCCCTACCGTCAGGGCAGAGCTCTTGGCCCAGTTGACCCGGGCGGAGGAGGCTGCCGAGTAGACAGGACCAGCCTCAGCTCTGGCTCATGGAGCACCAACCCCATCAACCTCTGGTGGAGGAGACAGAGAAAGGGCTCCATGGCCAGAGCGTACAGCTTGCCTGAGAGCGGACAGCCCTGATGGTAGAGAGGGGCTTCCCCAGGGTGGCGAGGAAAGGCAGAAGGGCAGCATTGGGGAGGAAGGGCGGGACGGAGGAAAAGACCACCCGTACGCCCAGGTCCTCCAGGGGCTCCACTGGGACGTGGACGCCCCCCACCACCAGGCCCGTCTCCACTGCCTCCTGGGCAGCGGCCTCCGACACCAGAAAGAAGACCACCTTGCCATACATTTGGGAGCCCGCCACCACGGCCGTAGACCCCACCACCCGCGCCATCGCCCGCACGTAGGTTTCCACGTGGGGCGAGGCAGGCACCAGGAGGCACCGGACCCCATGCCTCCTGGTAAGGGGGGGGAAGGGGCCCCGGCCACCTGGGATGGTGCTGAAGGCAGTGGTCTGGGCAGGTGACTTGGCAGCGGCAGGCGGGGGGCCCGCAGCCACCTGGGCATACGCTCTGGGGGCGCCGCCGCCCCCAGAGCTGGTGGAAGGGACAGCGGGTGAGGATAGAGGGGGAGAAAGAGGTGTCCTAGCCGCGGGAGGTGCTGCTTTCTGGGCTGGGCCTTTACCCTTTTTGCTACCTCCCTGGTTTTTCCTCCCGGCCGAGGGTGCACCCCCCGGATCAGGGGGGGTAGGAGCCGTGGCGGCGGGAGAGTCCCTGGTGTCCCTCCCTGAATTGTCCACCGCCGGTGCCTGAGGACAGACACCCGGCATCTAAAGGGAGGGGGCAGGACCAGCTGTAATAGGCAGGGAGAGGGCCTCAAGGTGAGAGGGAGGGGCAAGAGCATCTAGGAAGAGGGTCCCGGCCCCAGGCACACCCACCATCTTGGGAGGGGGTAGGGATGGGTTTGGCAACGGGGGTGTTTGTGGGGGGGAGGAGAGAGAGGGGGAGGGGGAGGGAGAGTGGAGAGGGAGGGGAGGCAGGGAGGGAAGGAGAAGAAGGGGAGGGAGGGGTGACCGCTCCTCCCCGCTAGGTTGGAAGCAGGAGAGGAGGGCACCAGCACAAGGGGGTACAGGGGGACAAGCTGGGTAGGGGCGGTGCACTCACCAGCCCAAGATATGATAGCAGTTCCTCCGGCTGCACAGGGGTGGGGCAGGGCTAAAGCAACATGGGGGGGTGCAGTGTGTGGGGGGAGTCAACAAAAAAAGGGGGGTCAATTAGGGGGGCACCATGGAAGCTGCCAGGACCAGAGTGTGGGGGCCAGATCAGGTGGAAGCAGCAGTGGGCAGGGGAAGGCAGTGGTGGGGGCTGAGTGTCACAGCAAGGCTGGAGGCCCAGCAGCAAGCTACTAGGGTTGGGCGGGGCAGGGAACAAACCAAGGCAGGGGCTGGGCAAACAAACAAACCAACCAAAGAGATGAGGGGTAAAACTGCAGGGGGGGGGCAGCAACAGGGGAGGGGGTGAGCAAGCTAGCAGGGGCAGCAACAAGGGAAGAAAAGGGGAAGGGCAGGGGTGCCCCCTAAGTGGGGGTAGGAGAAGAAGCAAATGGCAGCAGGGAAGGGGGAGAGGGGTGCTCACAGCAGCAGCAGCAGCAGGACCATGGAAGCAGCAGGGTTGGTGTCAGTGGCGGTGGTGTGGCCACTCACTCACCCCCTCCCCCCTGGGATGGGGGGGCAGCTAGCAGGGCCCCCAAGAGCCAGGAGCACCCCAGCAACAGCAAGAGGAGCAGCAACAAAGAAGGAAAGTTCTAGAAGGGCACTATGTAAGTACTAGAATTATCCGGGCTTTATTCCCTATAGACTAGCCAGATGCACTGAAGGTAATTAGTGTCAGCTGACACCAATTAAGGCCCCACCCAGGTGCCTATAAAAACCCTCTACTCCTGAGAGACAGTGTGGAGTGGAAGGAGTAGGTGTGTGATGAGCAGAGGAGTGTGTGAAGTGGAAGAGAACAGAACAGAGTACAGCAGTGTGTGGGAGAGAGGTGGAGTCCTGAAGAAGGTACTGGGCTCAAGAAGCCAGAAAGACAGAGGGGGGAGAGTAGCCCAGGGGAAAAGCCTGCAGCTGCAAGTAAGGTGCCAGCAGCAAATAGCTGCTACTCAGAGGGCGCCTGGGCTGGGACCCGGAGGAGTGGGTGGTCCCGGGTCCCCACCCCGCTCCCTGGGAAGACGGGGTGACCAGCAACGTCTTGGCCCACTACGAGAGGCAGAAGTGCAAGACCACTAGGGAGAAGCCGGCCGTTTGCCACACGTGGTGTTAGAAGTGGGATTGATCACACAGTGGACTTAAACCAGGGTGGTTTTAGCACACTCCACCCTCAGGATGGAGGAGGTGGTAAAAGCCCTGGTGCAAGCCATAGCCATGCAGCAGGAGGCTACCCGAGTCCAGGTGGCTGCGCATCAGGAGGCTGTAAGGCTACAGCAGGAGACTAACCTCCTGCTGATGAGCCATGCTGCCCAGGACCGTGCCCTGCTCCAGGAGGTGGTAGGCCAGTTGAAAGTCCTGGTAGGGCAAGGTGGCAGCCACGGTGGGGCGCAGACCATCCATGCCGGCAACTGGCTGCAGAAGTTGACACCGGAGGATGATATAGAGGCGTACCTCCTGGCCTTTGAAAGAACAGCCCTGAGGGAAGCCTGGTCCTGAGATCAGTGGGCCAGCATTCTCGCCCCTTTCCTAGGAGGAGAGGCCCAGAAGGCCTAATATGATGTGGCGGTGGAAGCTGCTACAGACTACCCCCAGCTGAAGGTGGAAATCCTAGCCAGATCTGGAGTCACAGTAGCCGTATCAGCCCAAAGATTCCATGAGTGGCAGTACAGCGAGGGTAAAGCACCGCGGTCGCAGTTGTTTGATCTGATCCATCTGACCTGGAAGTGGCTGCGCCCTGAGGTGCTCAGCACCGAGAAGATGTTGGAACTCCTGGTGATGGACCGGTATATAAGGGGGCTACCGTCAGACCTCCGTGCCTGGGTTGGTCAGAATGACCCCTCCACCTATGACAAGTTGGTCGCCCTGGTTGAGAGACAGCTGGCAGCCCGTGAGCTGGCCCCAACCCTCCAAGACAAGACGTGGTGGGCACGGAAACCAGTTCCCAAACCCAGTTCCTGGATTGCTGGGGGACCCAGGAAAATGGGAACCGGGCATCAGGGCGCTGTGGAGTGGCCTGACACCAGGAAAGGGCCGGGGAACTCAGGGAGCAAGGCTGTGGAGGGCGACCAAAGTTTGCGACAGAAGAGGGCAGCCAGCCTTAGGTACCACTGCTATGAATGCGGGGAACTGGGGCATATAGCAGCCCAGTGCCTGAACAGGGAGGAGCCCATGCAGTGCAATCTAGGGGATTATGGGGGGGGTGCTGTGGTATCCTTGGTTTGGTAGGGGTTGTAACAGCGCCCCATGGATATACAAGGCCAGTAAAAATGAATGACATCGACACCATGGCCCTAGTGGATTCGGGAAGTGCAATGACACTGGCCTCTGGGAAATTGGTAAGGCGAGACCAGTTGACCCAGGCCAAGCACACAGGGGTGACCTGTGTACACGAGACTGTAAATCTCTACCCCTCAATCCCAGTACAGATCGAGATTCAGGAGAATACCACCCGGGTGATGGCAGGGGTGGTTCCAAGGCTCCCCTACCCAGTCTTGATTGGTAGGGATTTCCCAGGGTTCGAGAACCTACTCCCACCCGTGGAACTTGGTCTGGGCAGCAAACCACAGGTGAAGACTGAGGCACAGGCAATCAGCCCTGCCCCTGTTTTTGCAGAATTTGCCCAAGAACTATTCTCTCCCCCCCCCCCGGGAAAGCCCGGAAATCCCAGCGGGAAAGGAGGGCAGATAAAAGGTTAGGCACCCGTATACTAGCTGAGAACCAGAAAGCTGCCCTGGTTGATAGACGAACCTGTTTGAGAGGCCAGGAGACCACTCAAACTAGTGAAGACCCAGAAATCGTTCCCAGCACTAGTAGGAGTGACCCCGTAGATGGAAATGAGGTTGGGCCTATAGAGGCAGGCCAGCTGGGTCCCCTACAGGGAAATTTTGGGTAGGACCAGGCCATGGATCCATTATACACAAACGTGAGGAAGGAGGTAGCAGAGATTGATGGCATTCCCGTGGAGGGAAAGACTAAGGGCCCAGGGCCCTATTACATTCTGAAACGAGACCTGCTGTGTGACCCCAATATGGGGGGAAGAAGTAGAGCAACTCTTGGTGCCACAGAAGCACATAAAGACAGTTCTAGAACTGGCCCATAGTCATTTATTTGGGGGACACCTAGGAGCAAATAAGACCCTGGACCAAATTCTGAGAAGGTTCTACTGGCCAGAAATATGGGCAGAGGTCCAGCGATACTGTCTTTCCTGCCCAGAGTGTCCATTGCACAGCTCCCGGCCTCACTTGAGAGCCCCGTTAGTGCCCCTGCCCGTTATTGAAGTTCCCTTTGAAAGGATAGCCATGGATCTGGTGGGGCCACTAGAATGATCAGTACATGGTCATCGAAGTGTGCTTGTCTATTCCACCCGGTACCCCAAAGCCATTCCCCTAAGAAACCCCACATCCAAGGCAATTGCGAAGGAACTGCTCCAGGTCTTTGCTAGAGTGGGCATCCCTAAGGAAATCCTGACAGACCAAGGGACCCCCTTCATGTCCAAATTAATGAAGGATCTATGTACCCTGCTTCTCATCCAGGCCCTGTGGACCTCAGTGTCTCATCCGCAAATGGATGGCCTAGTTGAGAGGTTTAATTGTACCCTCAAAAGTATGATACGGAAGGCAGTGGAACAGGACGGAAAGGCCTGGGATGCCTTACTACCATACTTGATGTTCGTGATACAGGAGGTCCCCCAGACGTCCACCGGATTCTCCCTCTTCAAATTTTTGTATGGTCGCCATCCCCGGGGTATTTTAGATATTGTGAAAGAGGACTGGGAGGAACAGCTCAACTCAGGAAGAAATGTTATTGAGCATGTGGCACAGATGCAGGAATGGATAGCTTGGGTGACCCCCATGGTGCGAGAACACCTGGAGAAAGCTCAAGAGGCCCAGTAGACCTACTACAACCAATGGGCAAAGGCACGGAGGTTTCAGCCAGGAGAGCGGGTAATGCTTGCAGAAAGCAAGCTCCTGGCCAGTTGGCAAGGTCTGTACAAGGTTGTGAAGCTGTCGGAGAAGTGAACTACAAGGTGAGGCAACCAGACTGCTGAAAACCAGTGAAATTATACCACGTTAACCTGCTGAAACTCTGGCGAGACCGAGAAGTGTACCTGATCACCTGAGAAGGACCCCCCCAGACAGACGTCCCACAAGGGAAAATGAGAATATCCCCCGAGCTGTCCCCAGATCAAAGGACAGAAGTTATTGACATGATCCAGAGAAACCAGGATGTGTTCTCGAAGCAGCCCAGTTGTATGACGGTGGTCCAGCACCACATCACCACCAACCCTGGAGCATGAATAACGATAAAGCCATATTGGATACCAAAGGCCAAAAGGGAAGAGATTAGAACAGAAGTAAGGAGGATGCTGGAACTTGGGGTAATTGAAGAGTCCCATAGCCAGTGGTCAAGCCCGATCGTCCTAGTTCCCAAACCTGACGGCACTCTCAGGTTCTGTAATGATTTCAGAAAGCTGAATGAAATATTTAAATTTGTTGCCTACCCAATCCCATGTGTCAATGAGCTAGTGGACCAATTGGGCAAGGCCCGATATCTGACCACCTTGGACCTGACCAAGGGTTATTGGCAAATCCCCCTAGCCAAGGATGCCAAGGAAAAGACCACCTTCTCCACACCTGACGGTCTGTTTCAGTATACTGTCCTCCCTTTCGGACTTTATGGGGCCCCTGCAACATTCCAACGACTGACAGACAAATTATTGAGACCCCACAGCAAGTAGGCTGCTGCCTATCTGGATGATGTGGTTATCCATAGCCCTGACTGGGAAACGCACCTGGGGAAAGTACCTTCCAGAAAGCTGGCCTCACTGCAAACCCCTCAAAGTGTACAATAGGGCTAGCCGAGGCCAAATACCTGGGATATGTGGTAGGGAGAGGTCTAGTAAAGCCCCAGTGGAACAAGGTAGAGGCCATCCAGGCCTGGCCCCGACCAATCTGCAAGAAACAGGTCAGGGCATTCTTAGGGATCGTGGGCTATTACAGAAGATTCATCCCCCACTTTGCCACTAGAGAAGGGCCCTTGACCAACCTGATAAAAGCTCGGGGCCCAGATATGGTGAAGTGGACTGAGGTGGCTAAGAAAGCATTAATGGATTTAAGATCAGCTCTTTGTAGCCACCCAGTGCTTATAGCTCTGGATTTTGAGAAGAAGTTCATCCTCCAAGTGGATGCTTTGGAGACAGGGCTAGGTACTGTCCTGGCACAGATGGGATGGTGAGGAGCATCCCATCCTGTATCTCAGCAGGAAACTCCTCCCTAGAGAGTACAGGTATGCAGTTGTTGAAAAAGAGTGCCTGGCAGTTAAATGAGCCATGGAAACCCTCAGATACTATCTACTGGGGAGGAAATTCACCCTGGTGACAGAGCATGCCCTGCTCCAATGGATGCACACTAAGAAGGAGAAGAATGCCAGCATGACCCGAAGATTCCTCTCCCTACAGCCTTTTCACTTCCGGGTGCAGCATAGGGCTGGCAGCCAACATGGCAATGCTGATGCCCTTTCACGCCAACACTGCCTCACGTCCCAAGTAGCCCAACCCTTTGGTGTTGAACCAGGGGGTGGGGGGGATGTGTGGTATAGCAAGGGCAGAGGGCAGTAGGAAAGTTCTGGAAGGGCGCTATGTAAGTGCTAGAATTATCCGGGCTTTATTCCCTATAGACTAGCCAGAGGCACTAGAAGGTAATTAGTGTCAGCTGACACCAATTAAGGCCCCACCCAGGTGCCTATAAAAACCCTCTACTCCTGAGAGACAGTGGGGAGTTGAAGGAGTAGGTGTGTGGTGAGCAGAGGAGTGTGTGAAGTGGAGGAGAACAGAACAGAGTACAGTGGTGTGTGGGAGAGAGGTGGAGTCCTGAAGAAGGTACTGGGCTCAAGAAGCCAGAAAGACAGAGGGGGGAGAGTAGCCCAGGGGAAAAGCCTGCAGCTGCAAGTAAGGTGCCAGCAGCAAATAGCTGCTACTCAGAGGCGCCTGGGCTGGGACCCGGAGGAGTGGGTGGTCCCAGGTCCCTACCCCCCTCCCTGGGAAGACGGGGTGACCAGCAATGTCTCAGCCCATTACAAGAGGTAGAAGTACGAGACCCACTAGGGAGAAGCCGGTCGTTTGCCACAACCCTGTCCCCTTTTTATCTTCCCCTTCCATCTAGTCCCTGTGCCCCCCCAGCTTATGAGGATAAACTCAGTCACGATAACCCTGATTGTCCTATTGTAAGTGTTGCCAAACCCCCCCTGATGTGGATCTTCTCTGCCAGTCTAGTATCCAAATTCCCAATGGTCCCCAACTGGACAGAGAAGAAAGCCCCACCCTCTGTCAAAATGGGACCAGCCAGTCTCATCTGGAGATGCTAGTACACCAGCAAAGAATGTTAGCAGAAAAATCCTGTAGCACAGCCTTGGGATGACTCACAATGATTGCTGACACCCCCAGTTTCACTCCGGTAGCTGAGGCAGCAACTCCCACTCTTTTCTCAGAGCCAGGATAAAGGCTTAGGGGTATGAGTTTCCAAGGAGCCCCACTTCTAAGCAGCCCCACTGATTTCTGTTGCTTTCTGTATCTTTTTTTGCTTAGGTTTTTCTTCTTTCTAAGTCTCTCTCTGCTTTTCCACCCTCCCCCTTTTGTCTTTTTTTCTTTCCTTCTCCCCCCACCTCTTTTTTCCCTGCTTCTTCTCCTCCCTCCCCTTTCTGTCACTTTTTCTTCTTTTATTGAGAGTGAAGGGTTAAAGCCGCAGTTGGAATGTTAAGGAATGTTGTTTCTGTTAGCCTGTACTTTAAAATGATTTCACAGAACTAATTGGTTGCTTTTCACCCCCCCACTTACACTTTGTTTAACTGAAATTTTAATGAAGGGAATTTTGAATACACTTTAGATGTAAAAAGAAATGGACAAAGCACAGACTAAGGTAACTGTGCTGTAAGCACTGTACTTGGTGGCTCAAATTTTATAATCACAATACTCCAGCTTAAGAATGCAGCTCAGTAAAAGCAGTGGCTGATAAATATAATAAAACAATGAAGGGTTTACTATCTCAAACTTATGTTGCCAGTAAAATGTTAAAGTTATGGCAGGAAATAATAATATAATAAAGCTAAAATATGTTTAACTAAATACAATAATAAATAATTTTTTAAAAAGAGGGTTTAAAGGTAGTTTTTGTAAAAGTTAATACTACAGAAGTTAAAAACATTTAAACAGTTGGAAGTTGTGAAATTGTTGAAGTGTAATAGTTGTGAAAATGGCATAAGGGTAATAGTGTTATAAAAATATTTTGGTTTAATAATATTCAATATGGTAAATATATGTATAATTTGATACAGCCACATTGCGTAAAAACCTAATAGTTAAACAAATTGCAAAAGGGGTCAGGTAGTGGCTACTACCATGTTTTGTCCCCAGGAGCCTTTACAGCTATTCTGAATGAAAATGGGCCCTTTTCCTGAAGGAATTGTCTGTAAAAAATATTTGTAAAAAACTGCTGTGGGCAGCAGGCAAAAGGACAATCTGATTTGAATAATTTAAGTACTGAACAATTAGTCAAAATTATAAAAGTAAATAAGGGGTTTCCATTTAGACTTGATTGTTTCTAAATGTACAAGGTGAGAATGTGGGTATAGGCGTGTAAAAAAAATTAAAGTAGTGTAAAAAATGTTAAGTAACATGTACTGCTAGTGTTGCTTGGCTTTGTTATTAAATATTTAAATATTTTTTGAATACCTCAATAAAAAGAGGACATAATTTTGGCAGAGGCTTCTCAAGTGCAATGCTAATACCAGCATGGTTCAAGGAGGCTTCCTTGAGCCACCGTGTCTACAGTACCTGGGCAGCGGGTCCCCATTTAACTATTAACATTGTGGGGAGCATTGCCAGAAGATTGAGGAAAGTGATTATTCCATTGTATTTCGCATTGGTGAGACCGCATTTGGAGTATTGTGTCCAGTTTTGGGCCGCCCCACTACAAAAAGGATGTAAACAAATTAAAGAAAAATCCAGCAGAGTGCAATAAAAATGATAAGGGCCTGGAGTACAAGACTTATGAGGAAAGGCTGAGGGAACTAGGTTTGTTTAATCTGCAAAAAAGAAGAATGGGGGAGGATTTAATAGTAGCCTTAAACTACCTAAAAGTTGGCTCCAGGTAGAATGAAGCTAAGTTGTTCTCAATGGTAGTAAAGAACAGAACAAGAAGCAATGGTCTCAAGTTGCAGTGTGGAAGGTCTAGGTTGAATATTAGAAAAAAAAATTCCCAAAGAGAGTGATGAAGCACTGGAATGGGTTATCTAGGGAGGTGGGGGAATCACCATCTTTAGAGGTTTTTAAACTGCGGCTTGATAAAGCCCTGGCTGGGGTGGATTAGCTGAGGTTAATCCTGCTTTAAACAGGGGGTTGTACTAAATGACCTCCTGAGGTCCCTTCCAACTCTAATATTCTATAATTGTATGATTCTATAATCCTCCAGGGCTCTACGATAAATATGGCTAATGGTCGGCTGTGGTTACGCAGCCTGGGAACGGGAATGGTCCCTGGGTAATTGACCACTCTCAATGTGAACCTGGGAAGGTGGCAGAGAGGGAGCAAGTAACAAATTTCTGCTCAGACCTCCAAGACTGGAATATGGGTCGTACCATGCCGCTCTGCATAACATGGCAACCCTAATAATCAAAAGGCCTTCAAACATTTTTGTAAACATCCCATTTCCAATCAAGCACAGTGTCCGTACATACGGAGTTTCTACTCCCAATTCTGCTGCACCATTAAAATCATCACTGTATCTCCAGGGTAAAGCTGTTCAGTATACTACCAACATTGCCAACCAACTTCATCAAGCAATTTTCAACCTCATTGTGAAAACTCACAGGGGAGTCTTCAAAAAGAGACAACTCACTGTGACAGCAGAAACAATGGCCCACTGTAACTTAGTGCAGGCCACAATGAACTCTTTTCTCATACACATGAACTGAACCTCCCATAGACTAATTATCACAGTCTCACATGAAACAAAATGGACCAGGTTGGGAGGGGCATGTAATATATCTATTTTTAAAGGAAAATTTTAAAAAAATTTGAAGGAAGGTAGAAGAAGCCCTGAAATAGAGAATTGTGAAATAGCCTGCTCCAAGAGAAAGTTTCCTCCTGACATGCTAGTTAGACAACTTTTATAGTATAAATAAGGAAAGTTGATAGCTCCCCCAAGATTTTTAAAAAGCATCCTCACTACTGTAATTGGCTAACTTCTGTGTTCCGGAACATTGACTTCAACACTGTCACTCCAAATTTACATATGTAAATTTGATGAGAACTGGGCTCTACTAACTTTCACTTACCCAAATATTTCCGATGATACACTCTGTCCCCCAAGAATTGCTCCAAGAGGAGCTTAAGTGCTTAGCGTAGCCAGTGTTCACTGAATCCAGAGCAATCCATCATCCTACATGCTTCTGTTTACCAACACTGGACCCCATTCTATCCCCAGAGAATGGTTCTGCAGATATTGGGGAGGTTACAAGCTAAGACAGTGAGTTAATTCATCTCAGCGGGAGAGTCGTTGGTGTGACAGAGAATGAATCGTGCAAAGGTTAGATTTCACTCATGTGCAGTTGAGTGTGCAAGTTAGTTCAGCCATACTCATGTAACAGGGGAAGGGCGTAAATTTCAGATAGCCACTGTACAATTGTCTTACCCTCACCTCATCTTTACTCTTTGCTGAAACAGAGGCCAGCGGTCTGTTGGCTCATGACTTTTTGGAAAGTCTCACACACATATTGCAGAGTTATTGTGTGCAGGACACTGCATTTAAGAGTTAGGAACAGCTTCTGGTCATTTACCAGGAGACAGTATCATGCAGCTGCTCATTGAAGAAAAGATTAATACGAGAAGCCCATTGCAAAGAGTGGTTGGAATACCTCATAAATACTTTCTAAAGCAAAGACCATTATGTAGTAAAGTTACCCCTGCTCCTTCCTGTGCAGATTCCAAGAACTCTGTGGCTGGCTTTTGATAGACATGCATGTAATGAAATTTTGGTTTCTAATAATTGTATTACAATGAAAGGTCTTGGCATTACATTTATGGTACTATCTTTTAAGGACACACATGTAAGCCCATTCTTTCCCCTCAGATCTTCTTTTAGTGATGATTTCTCAGGAAGAAGGGGACCTAAAATGTGGGTCATCTGGATTTCAGGAAAATTTGAAAAGATTGCAGCCTCTTGGCCTGCAGTCATTTGCTTGTCATCAAAGATAAGTCTGGAAAATCCTATGCAACTAGTAACTCTTCTATCCTTGGGTTAATAGGTGACTGGTTCCCATTAGAATCTATGCTGTTAATCTGCAGCCTTTATCCTGAGCTGTGCAGTCTTTGGAACAAGTATATATGATACACATTTCCTGGGCTCTCATTCTCTACTACACTTGTTTTCAACCTTTTTTCATCTGCAGACATCTACATACTTTAAAATGATGGTGTGAATCAAACACACAGTCTGCAAACTCTCAGGGTCCGAGGACCGCAGGTTGATAACCACTGGTCTAGTACAGAGTAACCCCAGCACCTGTTATAGTGCTACAATGGGGGTTTTGGAGAAAGTGGTTTTAAAAGTGAAATGCATGATTCATGGAAATCAAATTTCATTTCGCACATGAAAGTCCCCTATTGCTCACTCTGTACTGTAGTCATAAAATATATGCTAACCTGCAACGGTATTGTGATAGATATGGAGCTGAGCTGCCTTAATTATGAATCTGTATGTTAAATCGAATTCTTGTACTGTTGATATGGCTGTCTTGGGTTAAATATAGGTATATGACCAGTATGGCTAGTCTTAGTTTAATAGCAGGCTGCTGAAAAACAAGCAGGAAGGGAAAAATAGTTAAAGAAAAGCCATTTCTTCCTAAACACTTCAGGGAGATAGAGAAGGGGCTATTATAGAGGATGTGGGGAGCTGGATGGAGATGAGAAGGCTGGTTTGAGTAGCAGGTGAGGTATAGACTGCGTGGGAGGTTTACACCTTTCCATACTCAGAGTGCAGCCATAAACTAAGTTAGTAGAAGATTCATTTCTGTTACGAGAAAGAGGCAAATGATAAAGCTCAAATTTAATCAGGGGATATGGGCAGCCCAAGGCAATTGAATTTTCAGTGGAAAATGATGAGTTTTATATGTAAACCCACTCCCAAAAATGGATGGAAAGGAGACGTTTTACTGTGGGTCAAAACTTTTCAGGGGGGAAATTCCTTTGTTTTCCAAGCCAGCTCTAGCTCAAACCGTGAGCTTCTGTCACGCATGTTACTGGACCATACACCACTGGTCACCCAGAGCAGGGTGTTGTAACAGAGGAGCCCTTCTTAACTGGCCTCAGGCAGGAGGAGCCAGGGCAAATTTGAGCAGTGTTGCAACCCCATGTGCCCACTGGCAAACCCACTCACTCATGGAGCTGCAAAGCCACCCACTCAGACTCAGCCTGTTGGCTTTGCTCAGTTTTAATGATACAAACAATGCCACTATTCGTGGGGACAGAGAACAGATACAAAGAGAACAGAAGGAATGCCAGCCAGACATGGGCTTCTTTGAGACCTGGGACTCCAATCCAAGTGAAGGTGGAAGCACTGAAGCTTCTGTTGTTGGAAGCTGACATGGGTGAGGTGTAATGTTATTGTCCAGCTGCCTTTACAGAATCATGGATTGAAAACTATTGTGTTTACCACCATCAGACTGAGTATTATCAGAATCAGTCCCTCAGTTTCTCGATGGGGTATATAGTCTGCAAATATTTCCCAATATTAGTACTGGCAGCTGTAGGCCCTCATTTTGGCACAACTGACAGACCGGATCTTAGGTTCTCCTTGGGCCCTCTTGTCAGAGTATCTGAGCACCTTGAACATATTCATCTTCCTGCCACCTCTGTGAGGTAGGGCAGGACTATTATTTGCTTGTGCATAAGCTCAGAGCCAATCAGTCACACAGAGCTGCCCCATTACTACTTGAGACCATTGCTCTTAGTTCTGACATCTGCTATCATTGAGAACAGACTAGCTCCATCCTCCCTGGAATCCTCTCTCAGGGAGTTAAAGGCTGCTATCACATCTTCCCTCACTCTTCTCTTCTGCAGGTTATACAAGCCCAGTTCACTCAGCCTCTCCTCATAAGTCATGTGCTCCAACCCCCTCATCATTTTTGTTGCCCTCCACTGGACTCTCCAATTTGTCCACATCCTTTCTGATGACTGATTTGCAGAGACTCAGGACTGGAAGAGATTGCTGGGGCCTGCTGGGTGGCAGAGTTGGCGATCTTGTAATGTAAGAGAGGAGCAAAAGAGTGAAAGATGGAGGAGGGTGAGGAATGGTGAGAGTCCACAACTATTCTGATGGAAAATGGGGCTGAGAATATATGAGATGCGATCAGTGCTAGTGGTTGGGAAAGTCATTGAAAGGCCGAGTGACAGTGTATGAGAGGGTGGTGGATGACATGTGAAGATGCTGTAAGAGACCAGGTGATGGGTGGAGAGAGCAGTGCCTGGTGATGGAGTGATAAGACATCAGGTGTGAGGAACTTTTCAGACTGTGAACTGCCACACGTCTCAACTCAGCCAAATAGTGGCAGAGCACCCTTGAGTAATGAGAAGGCATCCTTTCCCCCTCCTGTCACACAGGTATACAGTCAGTGGCCCCAGGCGATCACATTCTGCTGGTGTATTTTCCCACTTTGTCACGAAGCTCTTTCGTTTTGACTCCATAAATGATAGGGTTGAGCATGCAGGGCACAAGGAGATAGAGGTTGGCCAAGAGGATGTGAACGTGGGCAGCGATCCCCTGACCAAATCTGTGTGTCAGGGTAGTGAAGAGGAATGGAGTACAAGACAACAGCATCACACAGATGTGGGGTGTGCAGGTGTTGAGAGCTTTCTGGTGGGTTTTTTTAGAGGGGATCTTGAGGACAGCCTTGATGATCAGCCCGTAGGAAAGGCCAATGAGAAGCAGGTCTAACCCGATGACCCCTAATGATATCACCAGACTGTACATCCGGTTGACTGTTGTATCCCCACATGAGACCTTCACTACAGCGATGTGCTCACAGAACGTGTGGGGGATAACACGATTAGCACAGAACGGCAGCCTCTGTAGTAGCAGGGTCATGGGCAGAACCAAGAGCACAGCTACCGTCAAACCCACTAGCCCGAGCTTACCAATTCGTGCGTTTGTGAGGATGGTGGTGTATCTCAGAGGGTTACATATGGCAATGTAGCGATCGAAGGCCATTATCACGAGGACGGCTGATTGTGTAACACTAAGCACGTAAAGGAAGAAAATCTGGGTGAGGCAGCCATTCACAGTGATGCCTTTGGAATGGAACCAAAATATACTCAGTGCCTTCGGGGCGATGCAGGAAGACTGGCCGATGTCTGTGAGCGCCAGCATGCAGAGCAGCAGGAACATGGGCTTGTGCAGGGTCCGCTCTTTGCCAATAACATATAGAACCATGAAATTTCCCAACAGGCTGATGATATAGAACAAAGAGAAAGGAATGGAAATCCAGATGTGGGCATCTTCCAGCCCTGGGATACCGTTTAGGATTAATGTTGACTGATCGGAGGGGGTGAGGTTAAATGTCTCCATAAGAGGGTTGAGGCACTGATGAGGCTCAGGGTACCTGTGAAAGGAGAGAAACACAGAGATGGGGGTTAGGCACTTGGTAACAAATAGCACGGTAAATATTTTACAGTTACTAACAATCTAAAAAGCAGGGGTAAGCAGTGAGGCGGCAACATTATTCCCCTCTTTTGGCACTGGTGGGGCCACATTTGGAGTATTGTATCCAATTTTGAGTCCCCCATTGCAGAAAGGATGTTAACAAAATGGAGAGAGTCCAACAGAGGGCAACTGAAATGATTAGGAGGCTGGAGCACATGACTTATGAGAAGAGGCTGAGGGAATTAAGCTTGTTAAGTTTGCCAAAGAAAACAACAAGGGGGGACTTGATAGCAACCTTCAGTTGCCTTACGGGGGTCTCCTGAAAGGATGGAGCTAGGCCATTCTCAATGGTAGTACATGGTAATGGAGGGTATTAGATGACAGAACTAGAAGAAATGGTTTGAAGTTGCAGTGGGAGAGGTCTAGGTTGGATATTAAGAAAAACTTTTCCCCTAGGAGAGTGGTGAAGCCTGTAACAGGTTGCCTAGAGAGATGGTCTAATCTTGACCCTTTGAGATTTTTAAGGCCCAGTTTGACAAAACTCTTGCTGGGATGATTTAATTGGGGTTGGTCCTGCTTTGAGTAGGGGGTTGGACTTGATGACGTCTAGGCAGGATTTTTAGTCCTTAAACATGCTTGTGGCTCTTCTCTGATCCCTCTTCAGTGAATCAGCTTTAACTGTGGACACCAGAACTGGACACATTATTCCAGCAGAAGTTGCACATTGCCAAAGAAAGAGGTGAAATGATTTTCCGACTTCAACTTGAGATTCTCCAGTTTATCATCCCAGGATCACATTAGCCATTTTGGCCACAGGCTCACATTGGGAACTCATGTTTAGCTGATGATTCTTTCACTCTCCAAAAATTTTGTTCAGAGTCACTGTTTCCCACGATAGAGTCCCTCATTGTGTAATTATCATCTTCCTTCTTTGTCCATAGACAAATACATCTACAGAACTATATTAGAACACAGATTGGTTGCTTCGATCCAGGTTACCCACCAGACCAGATTGTTCTGAATCAGTGACCCGTCCTCTTCATTATTTACAACCTCCCAATTTTTTTGGTATCTACCAACTTTATCAGTATTCATGCATAAGAAGCGTAAGCAGCTGGGTTGCTTCCACTGTCTCTGCTTACCCTTTTCACGTAACAAAGCAGAAGAAAGATTTTTCCTCCACAGGGAATTTACATTGCACTTATTGACTTTGAACATAATTTCTTATCAGTACACTTGGTTAGCTCCCTCTGAGGACAGCTCTTGACCGGATTATGGCCTAAATAATTTGGTGCCATCTGCAGCTCATGGAATCATAAAATTAGGGTTGGAATGGACCTCAGGGCGACATCTAGTCCAACCCCCTCCTCCTCACAGCCACAACCCCCAGCCTTGCCACACAGTGATCCCACTTAACCAGGACCAACCACCACACACCACAGAGCGACAGACCATATAAATATCTACACAGCCTGGGTTAAACTCTGGGTCTGGCTGTGCCGGGGAAAGGGAAATGGGGGAGAAGCAGCCTGAACAGCCTGTCCGGGGGCGAAGGGAACCCCAGCAGCTGCTCAGCGTGTGCCTGGAAGGGGAGAGGGACAGACCTGAGGGGAGAGGAGAGAGGGTGAGCCACCCCCAGGAGCTGGGCAAACAAATCAGATGTAGATTCCTTGTTCTATTGTATAAGTGAGATAGAGAGAGAGAGAAATGTTTCCTTTCCTGTTATGATAATGGCACAGTGCTGTTTCGTGGGGCATAAGTGGACTCCATTTTATTAGTTTCTTGAAGTGAGCTCTTTCCTGAAACTTGTTCTATTGAACCTAAAAATATCTTGATACATTCTCTGTGTGTGAGTGAGTGAGGAATGTTTGTGCAGGGCATAAAAAGACACCAACCTAAACTGCTCTAACAACAAAAAAGGGGGTAAAGACACCAACTGCCATCCTGCCCCTGAAGCCGGCAGAATACCTGTCAGTGACCCTAAAGTGCAAATTAAGGACCCTAAAGTAAAGAAAGTCCCTCCCTGGGAACAAAGAAAGTACAGTAAGAAGAAAATAGTCATGCTTGCAATTAGCTGGTAATCAGCAACTGTATTGAATCTAGAGGCAGCATGACACAGCAAGACCCATAGACTGACATGAGAGTCAGGAAACTTTGGGTCTCATTCTGCAACTGTCATCTGGAGCATCGGATTTGCGACGGACAGAGGCCAGCTCTCTCTTTGTGCCCAGCCTTGTTGGCCACTATGCTGGCATTGTATTATATCACAGCAGCTTGCAAAACTTAATCAATGTGTGTGTGAATGTATGTGACTGTTTTCTGATATTCGATATGTACAATAAATGTGGCATATTGCCTTGTCCTCCTGAATAAGGTCCTGTTGGTGTTTTCTTTCACAAGCATAACATTTTGGTGGAGAAATCCGAAAGCGGGGAGCATAGCAGTATCCCTCGATTATTGTAATAACTGGTGTGCACACCGCCGGTGTTCATAAGCTTGGCAGTACAGAGGAATATCTGAAAATGTGTTCATCTTGTTATCCGAGAAAACAAACAAACAAGAACAGACTAACATGTATTTAGGAGTTTAGGTTTGGCTGTTATTTATATTAAAGAAATTCCTCTTCCAGGACTTTGTTCTTGGAATTATATATACACGTATAAGTTATAGTGTCATTATTTGTTGTTCTTCATGCTATATTGGGAAAATGTTTAAGGAAACACAGCCTAGAAATATCCCCAAGGAAAAGCAAGAAGCGCTGCCTTCTGTACAAGAACTTACGCCCTTTATACAGGTTTTGAAAAGGTTTGGGCACAGCCCCAGGACACCAGAGCCACTGTCATTTAGGTGGGCTGGGGTGTGGGTTCAGATGCTCTGGCCAACATAGCCCCACTTGTTACATTCTATAGTATTCTTGGCTTAGGCTTTCCTTCTCCCTCTGTTACTGCTTCTTTCTCTCTCTCTCTCACTTCCCCCTCTCCCCCCACCTGACTCTGCACTTCTGGTTTTCTGAGATTTTGATGGAAGGAACTTTGGATACACTTTGAATGTAAACAGTGTGTGTGGGGGGGAGTTTGACAAAAAAAAAAGACTAAGGCAGCTGTGTTGCAAAAATGGTACTTGCTGGCTCAGATTTTACAAGAACAATATGATACCTTAAGAAATGAATAAAATACATTAGAATCAGCTCAGTAAATTCTTACCCTTGGATGTATATATATATCTCCTACCTGATTTCTATTTCATGCATCTAATGAAATGGGTTGCAGCACATGAAAGCTTATTCTTCCACAAAGGTGCTAATTTTTAAAGTGCTACAGGACTCGCGCTGTTTTTTCAGTAAAACAGTAGCTGATAAACACAGCACTCTGAGTAAGAGAATGGAGAGTTTAAGATTACAAAACCATGTTTCCAGTGAGATAGTAAAAGCTATGGCAGGAAAGAATAACATCACAATTCTGAGATATAGTAAATTGAAGGCAAGAGTAAGTGATTAAAGGAAAAGAGAAAAGTGAAGCGAATTGCAGCTGAAAGATATGGGAAGTGTTATAGGAAAAGAATTCTTGGTTTCTATGCAACGATTCTTAAGGAAAAGTGGGGCATTTTCCCCAAAGGAATGGTCTGTGAATCCTAACTGAAATAATTTGAATGTGGATAATTTAGATAAAATCCCTAAAGGAAAAAAAGGGTTTTTTTGGAACTTAATTGCCTCCAAATGTATAAAAGGAAAGGTAATGTATGTACAGCTGTTTAAAAATAATTAGATCGGTCTAAGGGGAAAAACATTGTGTGTGCAAAGATATTCTGTAAGTCTCTAAGGGTTAAGAACCAAAACCAATATTTCTGGTTTGTAAAACCCTGTTTTGTGCGTTTAAGATAAACAGCTTTTGTTTTGGATTTTTTAAATAATGGCACTAAACTCCATTTCAATCTTTCATTCAAAGTTACAAAACTGGCAAACTCCTTTTTGCCAGACATAGCTAAATTTAGTGCTGTTTGGCTTTGTTATTCAGCATTTGACCCTTGAGCGGTACCCCAATGCTTTATAGGTTTAATATCTTTTTAAATAAGAACCAAAGAATGTGACCATGACTGTGAGGGGCACCCAGAATCAGGAGAATGAAAAAAGATTCTGGATTCTTTTTATTTTTGGTAACAAAATAGCAGATCAGAGCTGCAGTAAAATAATAAGAAATTAAAAGGAAAGTGTTTCCTGAAGCAACATCAGTGGTAAAATGCAAACCACTCCGCCGTAAGATGACTCTAAGTAATCAGACTGTCATTTTGGTAAGGGTACATAAAAACTCTATGCACAAAACAAAGTTACACCTTATGTAAATATGCATAGGGTTAATATAATGTTATAGAGAAGTTAAATTATGAAAGAAATGTGCATCTTCCTTTGACATATGCAGTGTATGTTGTAGAAGGGTTGAAAGGAATGTAAACCAAACTTGCTACTGAATTAAAATCCTACAAGGGCTCATAAAGGAGCCAGGATAAGTTTTGTTTTCTTTTTAGATCACTGTGAGCTTGAAGAACAAACAAAAACTGACAACCAGTGGTGTCTGTTGATGCAAATTACATAGCTGATATGATAGGGAAAGAAGAGAACTGTCCAGAGATGGTAATGCAAAGGGCCTGCATGGAGATAATGCACACAAAAGAAAGGTAAGAAACAAGTCCCTGCTAACAAGAGTCCCTTACAAACTTAACCCAGGAGAACTTCAAGGATATAATTAAATTAAAGTCTATGCAAACATTCCAAAAGGATATTGAGCAGTCTGGCCTCAAAGACAAATTGTCTAAATAAAAGGCATGGTATAACAAGATACATACAAACACCCACTTGTAATACTTGTCATACATTTGATGCTAATGTTATTGTTATTAATAAACGCTGAAAGAAATTTGATATTGAGTAACTCTGTAACAATATATGATGTGGATAGCTTTTCGGGAGGGAAAAATTTTAACTGAAAACACACCTCATGTTAAAAAGCCTTATGGTAATGACGCTTCTCAACTATTACCTGAAGATAATCTTAACGCTTGGCATAGCAGAGAACACATTACAAACCTGGCCTGTTGTATAAAAAGGGAAACTGAGGTACACCACCTCATGAATTTCATGAATTGAAAAAAGGAAGAATCACCCTATAACCTTGAAAGGTAGAAGCCATTACCAACCTGCTTATAGAGACCTGCTTATAGAAGAGAAACACAGGAAAATATGAGGGTAATTCCTCTGCTTTGCCTGCAATCAGAAAGAAGATTTGTCAAAGAAAGGGGTATTTTAAAAATAATCTGCCACCCCATCAAAGGGGGTATAGAAATGTTCTTTCTGGCTTTCAGAACAGTAATTGTTGAAGTTGCCGTGAGGCTGTGGTGCGATTGATCACAGGAGGAGGGATGGGCTGGTTGAAGGAAGGTGTCAGATGCAATCTACTAGAGCGTGTTCACGTTACATTACAGCCTGAGTCACAGCCTTACCTCAGGAGATTGCAGGTGGCCTAGTAACACCTCTTTGGTGTGTGAATTAGGCAGGATATCCATTCCCTGTTTCACCCCTTTCAGGACTCTGTGTCACTGCAACCTGGGTACTGCCCATCCCACCCCACACACTCACACTGTGTGTGCCTGGACCTACCCCAGCGAGATTGCCAACACTGCCTGGTTTTCTCTAAGCCAGAAACATGCTTTAATTTTTATGGCATTTTGGTGTCTCTCATCGTCTACAGAACTAGAGAGGCAGGGGAACAGACAGAGCAGACCCCACCCTCAGTTCTCCTCTCAGTTCTTTGCTTCAGAGGAGCTCCCCCATCCTTAGAGGCTGCAGAACGACTCTAGTTGAAGTCAGGGGAGGCTCATGACTGGAGAAAATCAGGCCTTTTATTTAAGTCCCCAAATATGTGTTTACGGTGAAATCCTGGCCAGACGGGCATTTTGCCATTGATCTGAATGAGACCAAGATTTCACCTTTAATGTGAAATTTTAGGCTCCCTACAGAGAAGATTCTGGCGTCAGGTCCTGCAGCAGTGAGAGCTGTTCTGTCAGGTGCTGAAAGAGTCTGAAGGCAGATCCCCAGTTTATGTGGCATCCTGAGACCGGGCAGGAAAGATGGGGATTTCCAAACACAGCGGCCCTGATTTCACTCCCACTGATGCCAGTGTCAAGCTGGAGTGAGCCACTGAAGGCAGAATGTGAGAGCAGAACCTGGCCAGTCTGTAAAACCCAGTGTGACTCATCCGTCTGCTGAAATCGCAGCTAACTCACGTGCTTGATGCAGTGGCTACACGTATTGACCTGGCAGTGAAGTTGCTCACCTGGAAAATTTGAGCGAATCAGAAAAAAACCCACAATGACCAAAAAAAGGAAGATACTGAGACAGATAGAAGGAGACTGTGAGAGACAAGGAAAATATCTTAAAAGACATATTTGTCTAAACGACTTACAATAAGTCTTTAGGTCCCTATTTAAATCCAATGGAGTTTCTAACAATACTAAACATTTCAAGTCTACATCCTGGAGAATTCCTGCTCAGATTGGTCTTCATTTGAACTCCTCCTGAGCCATAAGCACTACGTATATTGTAGTAACAGGCAACTCACCGAAATCGCATGCAGCAGAGAGGAAAACTTACTGCAGTCTGAAAATCCATGTAGGAATCGCACATCTGAAAGTTACCGTGCTGTACGGGGACCTTTATGAAGCCCCTGTGCAGCCCCAGGGGAGTCTTAGGTTGGCCAGGACTCCAGGAGAATTCCCTGTGCTCCGAGAGTAGTGGGAAAAACTGAAAATGAACCCAGGAGAATTTGAGTGTAAAAGCCTGCCCTGGGAGTGAAGAAATGATGCACCGGTAATAGAGGCTCAGATAATAGAGGACAGTATGAAACAAGGAGAAGAGCTGATCACAAATCTGTGTATCACTGACAAATAAATCCCTGGTAAGAAGAAAAGGAGGATGACACAGACATGGGAGACATGGGTGTTCAGAATGTGACCCGTCCGTGCCTAGGGTAGCTACCTGAAAATGCCAAGGGCAGGGCAGGCTGTAAAAGGAGAGCAGGTTCTCTCAGCACTGGTGGCTGACACTGAAGTCAGGCTTCCCAACCAGTCACAAACAGTGCTTCTATTTCCCCACACTGGTTACCAAGAAGCCAAAATAAAAATATACACAGCCCCCTTAATTGAATTTCAGTCTCTGGCTCCAATTACCCACTGGGTCCAGTAAAGAGACCAGTTATTTAAAATTGAATGGTCTTTAACAAAAGGTTTCTCATGACTCCATAGTGTCAGCCACAGTACGAGGTTAATATAAGTTTAGTTCTTACCCAAAATACCATGCTGCCAGCCAATCCTTTAGTAAATAAAGGAAAAAGGTTTATTATGAAAAGAAAGAAACATATTATAAGAAAACTGTTAAAGGATCAAAGCAATCACACAGTTGCTAATGGTTGGAAAGTCCATATACATCAGGTTTGTAGTAGAATTGCGGAGTTTGCAGGCTTATAGAGTCCCTCTAGTATACCTGAAGTACTTGGATGGATCTCAGTCCTTTGTTTCACAGCTTCCATTCAGTTGCATGTGAGTTGATCCAGAGGTACGTTGGAGACTGAGGACAAACTGGATCTAGTGCAGCTGTCTTTTATGTCCTTTGGCCTTTGCCATGCTGCTTGTGGAATTTTACAGGAATAAGATGGAGTCCAGAGTCACATGAGTGAGTCCTGATGACTCATCAGGTATATCCTTGGCTTCTCCCCCTGGGCCCATTGTACGTGTGACTATCCTTAATGGGCCTTTAAGCAGGCTACTGCTGCAGCCATCCTGTCTGAGGTGTCGCCCAGACACAGCTCTGTAGGAGAGTAAAGAGTTAAAAGCTGGACAAGTGGTCAGGCCTAAACTACAGGGAATGGGGTCAAGGAAAAAGCAAAGCTTGTACATGTTAATTGGTGTGAATTCTAGTTAGAGTCTGTTATCTTCTTTTCCTCCCTTCCTGGCCATCTGTGCTGGGAATGAGGCTAATAAAATACTTATGGCTATTTGTGTGCAAGGCCTTTTGGTGGGAAGAAAGCACTATCTTTCTTCTCCCCGTAGCATGCCTTTACTTCAAGGAATGTTAGGGTAAGATTAATAGATTTTAAGGTGGTGTGTCTCACCTCTGTATGGTGATCCTGTAAACAACAAAGAGGGGTGGTTGTTACTATAGTCATTATGTAGTTGTTAATATTCATTTTATAGGTGTCAATGTAAACAAATAAGGGTTTATGGGGAGTTGCTGGAAATGGACACATTTACATACTGTTATGGATAAACGAATTGTAAAGTAACCCTCTCGTTGCTCACTCACGGTGTCGAGGTGGAACGAACAGCAATAAAGGGTTCCGTCTTCTGTATCCAGCCCCGGGACAACCTGTTTGGTTATTTTTAACAAGCACAATTTAAAATACAGATATATCAAACATACCCATAACTTTCATTACACACATAACACATGGACATAAACATCATCAACTTAGGTAGCACATTATAGCCTTTCTAACAGGACCTGACACAGCATATCTCATCTGAATTATTATGATTTTGATATATTGAGGTTAAATAATATAATAAATGCCCCCCTCTCCCTGATCCAGCCACCGTGACGAAGGACATTGAGGCACTCCATGGGGGAAGCCATGCTCAACACTCTTTTGAGGTTCATCATATAAGCTAGGAGGATGAATAGTAACTCCAACCCCACTGAAGAGACTGTTACTAAGAAACCAAAGATGACGTTTACTCTGATATCTGAACAAGCCAACATCATGATCTCCTGGTAGAGGCAGTAGGGATGGGAGAGGATGTTGACTTGACAGTATCGGTGCTGTTTCAGGAGAATGGGGAGTGGGAATATTAGGGCCACCGCTCTTAACAGAGACACCGGACCCACCTTAGGTATTCTCGGCAGGGCTATGATGGAAGCCAATCTCAGTGGGTTAAAGATAGCAACAAAGCAGTCAAAGGTCATGGACAAGAGAACAGAGGATTCAATGAATGTAAGCGAGTGGATTAAAAACAGCTGGGCAAAAGAAGCATGTGGGTGATCTCCCTAGAGTTAAACCAGAATATGTCCAGTGTTGTCGGCATGGTGGATATCAATAAGCTAAGGACTGTGACAGCCAACATGAAAAGGAAAAGTATACATGGGGTCACGGTGGATTGGATCTGTTTTTATAATGAACTGAATTTCCTAATATTGAAGTAACATATAGAAGAAGGGGACAAATATCCAGACATGGACATTGCCCTACCCAAATATTCCAGTAAGGAGGAAAACTGCAGGTTGGAATTTGGTCTCATTGACAGCTGACATAATGCACTGGGAAAGCCCATAGTTCCTGAAAAGAAAAATAACGGGAGACTAGATGAAATTTAATGAGAGATCATTCTGCTCTCAGTGTAATTGTAGCAAGCCACTCTGGCCTGCCACCGAGCCTGGGTCCAAGGAGGGAGCACTCTGTCCCCGCTGTACAGAAGCAGGCCCTGCGAGCCAAGCCACCCGGAAGCAGAAGGGCGGAGCCAGAGCCCAGGAGGGAAGTATAAAAGGCCAGTCAAGCAGCTCAGTCAGGGGGAAGCTTCTGCTGGAGACAGATGTGCCTCCCCGGAGGCAGCGGCCCAGGCCTGACCTGGATCTCAAGACTGTTCCAGACAACCCCACGGCCGACCGAAGCATGTGGGACCGGCTGGATCTACCTGACCCTGACGACTGGTCGGAGCAGCCAGAGCCAAGAGACCAGGTAGAGCCGCCAGGCCCAAGCAGCCGGAGGGGGCTGCTCAGCCCCTAGGAGGGGGGTGGGCTGCTGGGCCTCACCAGCTGGGGACAGGACCCTCAGCCCGTAGAGGGAGAGAAACCTCTGGAGGTTGGTCCCAACCTGGAGGAGTTACCTGGTGTGGAGGACCCCTCCCCAGTGTGCGGAGACCCCGGCCGCCCAGGGGAGCCCTCGGGACCCTGTGACCTGGAGGAGCTACCCTTGGCTGACGGCCTCCAGGAGTTCCCAGACCTACCACCCGTAGACGGAGAAGGCCTAGCCGGACGCCCGCTTGCCACCTCCTCCCGTGCCACAGAGGGCCCTATGTGAATGCAGGTACTTCGGGGTTGGGTGGGAGGAAGTGGCCCAAGAAGGCCACAGGCTGTGGCTGAGACAGGGGCCAATCCCAAGTCAGCGTGTTGTGGCCGGAACCCCGCTGACCCAGTGTCAGTTACCTCGTGCCACTGGTAGGTCCCTGGGCTGGGATTCAGTGGAGTCGGGTGGGCCTGCGTCCCCCTCCCCCGTTCCCATCACTAGACAGCCAAGGAGTGTTCCTAGCCCCGAGAACCCTACCCCGATGATAGACTGCTTTGCTCGCCTGCCCTCCCCAGGGCCGGGGTGATAGACTGCTTTGCTCGCCCGCCCTCCCCAGGGCCAGGGCGATAGACTCAGTGGCAAGCCCACGGAGGCGATAATTCCCCATACAGAAGCTGCTGGACCCAGCCTCAGACCCTGAGTATGAGGAAGGGCCAGGACACTGCTCACCAGGACAGGTCAGAATTCCTAGAGTAATACTTCCATGAGCACTAGCAGCCAAAAGTCATGGACAAGAGAACAGAGGATTCAATGAATGTAAGCGAGTGGATTAAAAACAGCTGGGCAAAAGAAGCATGTGGGAGATCTCCCTAGAGTTAAAGCAGAATATGTCCAGTGTTGCCGGCATGGTGGATATCAATAAGCTAAGGACCGTGACAGCCAACATGAAAAGGAAAAGTATACATGGGGTCACGGTGGATTGGATCTGTTTTTATAATGAACTGAATTTCCTAATATTGAAGAAACATATAGAAGAAGGGGACAGATATCCAGACATGGACATTGCCCTACCCAAATATTCCAGTAAGGAGGAAAACTGCAGGTTGGAATTTGGTCTCATTGACAGCTGACATAATGCAGTGGGAAAGCCCATAGTTCCTGAAAAGAAAAATAACGGGAGACTAGATGACATTTAATGAGAGATCATTCTGCTCTCAGTGTAATACTTCCATGAGCACCTCAACAGAAGATCAGTAGAAACAGTCTTGGAGTTACAACACCAATATTAATATAGGTATTGCCAGACTGGATCAGACCTCTAATCCATTTAGCCAAATCCAGTGGTCAGTTCCAAATGCTTCCGATGAAGATAAAAGAAACTCTGCAATAGAAAGCTATGAAATAACCTTTCCCAAGAGAAAGTTTCCTCCTGACACGCACTAGTTAGACAATTTTTATAGTGTAAATCAGGGAAATTGATAGCTCCCACAAGGCTTTTAAAAAGAAACCTCACTATTGTAATTGGCTAGCTTCTGAATTCAGAAACATTGATTTCAACATTGTAACTCCAGATTTACATGTGTAAATTTGATGGGAGCTGGGCTCTATTAACTTTCACTTACCCAAATGTTCCCAGTGATACACTCTGACCCCAGGAATTGTTCCAAGAGAAGCTCAGCTGCCTTACTTGTCCAATGCTGACTGAATCCAGAGGCATCGTTCATCCTACAGGCTTCTATTTACCTTCACAGGAGCATCCTCTCCCCAGACAAGGCTTCTGTAGATATTGGGCAGGTTATAAGCTAACACAGACAGTTAATTCATCTTGGCTGAAGAGTCATTGGTATCACAATGAATAGTGCAAATGTTAGAATTCAATCATATACAGTTAAGTGTGCAAGTTAGTTCAGCCGTACTCATGTAACAGGTGATGGGTGTAAATTACATATAGCCACTATATAATCCCCACCCCTGCATCTCATCTCTACTCTTTGTTGAAACACTGACCAGTGGTTCTGTTGGCTCATGACTTTTTGCAAAGTTTCACGCAAGTATTGCAGTTATTGTGGACTTTGCATTTAAAGGTTAGGAACAGCTTCTGGTCAGTTACCAGGAGACAGTGTCATGCAACTGCTCACTAAAGAAAAGATTAATACGATAAGCCCATTGCAAAGAGTAGTTGAAATACCTCTGAAACACTTTCTAAAGCAAAGTAAAGCTTTAAAGCTCTAAAGCTTACGCCTGCTCCTTCCTGTACAGATTCCAACAACTCTGTGGCTTGCTTTCCATAGACATGCATTTAATGAAAGTTTGGTTTGCAATAATGGTATTACAATGAAAAGTTTTGCCATTATATCATAGTACTATATTTTAAGGACACACATGTAAGCCCATTCTTTCCCCTCAGATCTTCTTTCAGTGATGATTTCTCAGGTTAGAGGGGGACCTAAAATGTGCTGTGAGTCATCTGGATTTCTGCAGAATTTGAAAAGATTGCAGCCTCTCGGCCCACATTCATTCGCTTGTCATCAGTGATTAGTCTTGGAAATCCTATGCAACTAATAGCTCTTCTATCCTTTGGCTCATATCTGTCTGGTTCTCATTAGAGTCTTTGTTGTCAAACTGCAGCCTTTATCCAGAGTGGTACAGACTTTGGAATAAGCAAATATGATAATCATTCCCTGCGCTCTCACTCTCTAGTACACTAGATTTCAATCTTTTTTTGTTTCAAGATAGCTACAAAATTTAAAATGTTTGGGTGGATCAAACACATAGTCTACAAACTCCCGGGCTTCCGAAGACCACAGGTTGATAACCGCTGGTCTAGTAGAGAGTAACCTCCCTATAACCTGTTATAGTGCTACAATGGGGATTTGGGGAAAGTGGTTTTAAAAGTGAAATGCATGAGTATTCATGGAAATTGAACTTAATTTGACTCATGAAAGTCGCTTATTGCTCTCTCTCACTCTCTGGCTGTCTCTGTACTGTATGGATAACATACACGCCACCCTGGAAGAGTATTATTACAGATATGGAGCTGAGCTGCCATAATTATGAATGTGTATGTTACACCCAATTCTTAGGCTGTTGATTGTATGGTTATACTGGCTTAAATATCAGCATTTTACCAGTATGACTAGTCTTAGTTTAATAGAAGGCTGCCGGAGAACAAGCCAGAAGGGAAACATTAGCTAAAGAAAACCATCTCTCACTAAACACTTCAGGTAAGTTAAGAGACAAACCCTGAGCTTCACGCTGTAATGACCCTATTTCCAGGCTCCAGCCAAGTCACACAGCTTCTTTCAGCACAGCTGGGAGTGTGTCCAGAGGTGGGGCAGTGGTGCTGTGATCTTCATCAGACTAACAGACACACAGACACCTCTGGGGAAATCAAAAGACACTCAGCCTGCCTTGTCCCCATCGGAGTTGAACGGCTTAAGAGAAATGTACAGACTTGTTTTCAAACACTTATTCTCTCATGTGATGCTTTATTCCTACAGTGCAGACTAAACAATACTTTGGTTCAGGAAGGCTGGTCACTCTTGTCACCACAGGTCATAGTCTCCCAAAGGAAGAACCACAAGGGCAGAACCTGCTGCTACTGGGCAAACCAATTTATGGGACCAATAGAGAAATCCTGATTCAAGGCTCCGGTTATTGGGGTTTTCACATTCCATACTCTCTTCATATCTGTACAACTGCTCTAGGACAATCTCCAGCTCCCTGGTAGCACAGGTTCATTGGAGATGTCCTACCAGGGCCTGTTACAGTAACCACTGCCCACAGGAACTGCTAAAGGGACCTTTATAGATGATGAAGGGGCTGGATGGAGATGGGAAGGCTGGTTAGAATAGCTGATGGGGCATATACTGAGTGGGAGCTTTACACCTCTCCATACTGAGAGTGCAGCCATAGACTAAGTTAGTGCAAGAGTCATGGCTTTCTCGAGAAAGTGGCAGATGATAAGACTCCAGTTTCTCTAAGGGATATGGGCAGGGCCATTGCAACTGAGCAGGGTGTTGTAACAGTGGAGTCCTTCTGTCATGCTGGCTGGATGGGAGGAGGGGAGGATGGCATTTATTATATTGTTTGACATCAGTATGTCAAATTCATAATAATTCATGTGAGATATGCCATGTCAGGTACTGTTAGAAAGGCAATAATGTGCTGAGTAAGATGATAATGTTTATGTTCATGTGATATATGTGTAATGGAAATTATGGATATGGTTGCTATATCTGGATTTCAAATTGTGCTGTCTCTGGGTTACAATCCAGAGAGGATGGCTACAGCAATAGCCTGCTTAATAGCCCATTAAGACATTCACAGATACAAAGGCCCAAGTGGAGAAGCCAGGGATATACCTGATGAGTCACAGGACTTGCTCATGTGACTCTGGACTCCATTTTGGTTCCTGTGAAATTCCACAAGCAGAATGGCAATGGCCAGAGGACATAAAAGCCAGAGGTATGGGATCCATTTTATCTTCAGCCCTGTTCAGCTTTCAGCCACCTATCTACCTTTAGATCAGTTCATCTACAACTGAACTGAAGCTGTGAAACAAAGGACTGAGACCCATCCAGCTATAGGCTGTATATCAGAGGGACTATACAAGCCTGTGAAATCCACAGTTCTTCTAGAAACCTGGTATATATGGACTGTCAAATCATTTGTATGTGTCTGATTGCTTTAATCCTTTAAAATTTCTCTTATAGTTTGTTTATTTCTTTTTCTAATAAACCTTTAGTTTTAGTTACTAAACGGTTGGCTGGCAGCGTGCTATTTTGGGTAAGATCTAAACATATATTATTTAGGATTGTGGCTGGCCCTCTGTGGTCAGAAGAACCTTTGTGGTAAAGAGCATAGAGTTTAAATAACTGGTCTCTTTACTGGACCTGACGGCTGATTGGGAGCCAGAGACTGAAATGCAGTAAAGAAGTCTGTGTGTATTTGTATACTGGCTTCTTGATAACCAGTGTGGGGAATCAGAAGCACTTTTTGTGGCTGGTTGGGAAGTCTGACTTCAGTGTCAGCCACCAGTGCTGGGAGAACCTGCCCTCCTTTTACAGCCTGCCCTGCCCTTGGCTTTTGTAGGTGGCTACTGTAGACATGGAAGGGTCACACCTTCTCAGCTGGCCTCATGGAGGAGCAGTGAGGAAAATTTGAGCAGTGTTGCAACCCCATGAGACCACTGGCAACCCCACTCACTCATGGGGTCGCAAAGCCACCCACTCAAAGTCGGCCTGCTGGCTTTGCTTGGCTTTAATGACACAAACAGTGCCTCAATTTGTGGGGACAGAGAACGAGTACAATGAGCACCAAAGGAACGCCAGCAAGACAATGGGCTGCTTTGAGACCTGGCACTCCAATCAAGGTGAAGTTGGAAGCACTGAAGCTGCTGTTGTTGGAAGCTGACGTGGGTGGGGTGTGATGTTATTATCCAGCTGCCTTTACAGAATCATGGAATGAAAACTACTCTAATTATCGGCAACAGACTGAGTGTTATAAGAATCAGGGGATATATAGTCTGCAAATATTTCCCAATATTGCATCAGTACTGGCAGCTGTAGGCCCTCGTATTGGAAAAACAGACAGCCAAATGTCAGGGGTGCTGCTATTTGGATTTCTGACAGACATGATGTTAGGGTCTCCCCTGGCCTCCTCCTCAGAATATCTGAGCACCTTGAATGTATCCTTTGAGGCAGGGCAGGGCTATAATCTGCTTCTGCATAGGCTCAGAGTCACTCTAGGACTTGCCCACAGAACAAGGGAATCAAACCCAGCTCTTCTGATCAGCAGAGCAGCGCCCAAACCACCGGACCAGATGCCCAGCTAGATTTTCACTCCCCCCAGAGAGGCTCCACTGCAACTTGAGACCATTGCTCCTATTTCTGCCATCAGCTACCACTCCGAACATCTTAGCTCCATCCTCCCTGAAACCCCCTTTCTGGTAGTTGAAGGCTGCTATCAAATCCCCCCTCACTCTTCTCTTCTACAGATTAAACAAGCCCAGTTCACTCAGCCTCGTCTCATAAGTCTTGTGGTCCAGCCCTCTCATCATTTTGTTGCCCTCCACTGGACTCTCTCCAATTTGTCCATGTCCTTTCTGATGACTGATTTGGGAAGACTCAGGATTGGAAGGGATTGTTGGGGCCTAGTGGGAGGCAGAGTTGGCAACCTTCTAATGGCAGAGTGGGGTAAAAGAATGAAAGATGGAAGAGAGTGAGGAATGGTGAGAGACAACAACCATACTGATGAAAAATAGAGCTAAGAATATATGAGCCGCCATAATTGCTGGTGTTTGGGAAGTCATGGGAAGGCCAAGTGACAGAGTGTGCGGTGGTGGGTGTAGCCCAAAGGACTAGCCTGCTTGCTTGCATATATATATATTTTTATAGATTTAAGTATGATTGTTTGATTATAATAGAGTTATAGAGTTATGTTAAAGTATTTTAGCTGTAATGCAAGGTACCTTGCAGGGCACATCCTGTAAGAAAGCTATGCAGTTACTATACATATATTCGGGACCTTTGGCCTAGATAAGTGATGACGGGTAGATGAATAAGATATATATGGCCATAACCTTTATCCTAGGTAAGTCAGGAGACATTAAAATAGGGGAGGCTCTCACAAGTTATGCCCCAAGGAAACTTTACACGTACACCACAGAACCCACACAGGGCCAGAAATAACAAAGGTGAGATAGATGAGCTATCTGGTACCATCTGTAGAGGTTGTAGATATATCACTAATATGCACAAACCTGCCAGTCTATAGAATATGAGTACCCCAATAACTGAAGGGTTGACGAATCCAAGTTTGGACTTAGAAGGAGGACCCATATTTTCAGGGTATAAGAAGGGGCAATTCATGCTACTTGGGACAATTGATTGTCAGCTACTCCTGCTTGAAGTTTCTTTTAGTTAATGTTATGATTTTGTTCCTCATTTATACTTAGTATTATTTTGTAGTGTTAGTCTTAGTCTTATAGCTCTTAGCTCTTGAGTAATGTCTACTCCACTTCTCTACCGAAGAGTTGAGGAACCAGATATCTCTCTCAACAAAGGCATCAGAGAAGGGTGTGAGTATATTAATCCAAAGCATATCATGGAAACATATATCATAGGAATCTCTAAAATTAACACTGTATTACCCATTATCTATTTTACTGTTTATTTTCTCTATATATCAGTCATTTTTATCAGGTCTATCATTTTATGTTATCTTAATAAAAACTTATAAAATTATAGAAATTTGACCATCACTAAGAACTTTCCTGTTGTGCACTCCAGGGTCCCTTATAACTCTTTTGGAGCCTGTTTCAGGGACAAGAACCTTATTATTGTCTGATCAGATCAGTTGGCAAGCCTATAAACCCTATTAAAATAAATGGAATACCCAAATTCCAGCTGCATGGTGGATGACCGGTGATGATGCTGAAAGGAATCAGGTGATGGACTGAGAGAGCAGGGCTTGGTGGTGGAGTGATAAAACATTAGATGTGAAGAATTTCTTAGACTGTGAACTGACACAACACATTCATATTCACAACGTAGTCATCCTCCCATCACCTCCGGGAGGCAGGGTAGAGAAGGGCAGTGGTATTATCCACTTGTGTAGGGGTTTATAAACCATCGGTGGCATGTCCACGGTCACACAGGGCAAGGGAATGAACCCAGATATCCTGACACAAAGAGCAGTGCCCAAATGACAGGAGCAACCTCCCAGCTCAACCGGCTGAATTTTCACTCCCCCAGTGCTGCCCCATGCTACTTGAGACCATTGCTCCTAGTTCTGCCATTTGCTTCCACTGAGAACAGGGTAGCATCCTCCCTGGAATCCTCTTTAAGGGAGTTAAAGGCTTCTATCACATCCCCCCTCATTCTTCTCTTCTGAAGACTAAAGAGGCCCATTTCCCTCATCCTCGCCTCATAAGTGATGTGTTCCAGTCCCCCCATAATTTTTGTTGCTGTCCTCTGGACACTTTCCAATTTGTCTTCATCCTTTCTGATGACCGATCTGAGAAGGCTCAGGTCTGGAAAAGATTTTTTGGTCCTGGTGGGTAGCAGAGTTGACGACCTTGTGATGGAAGAGAGAGGCAAAAGAGTCAAATATGGAAGAGAGTGAGGAATGGTGAGAACCAACAACCGTAATGAAGGTAAATAGGTCTGAGAGCATATGAGACGGCATCATTGCTGGTGGTTGAGCACCATGGAAAGACCAAATGACTGAGTTTGTGGGTGTTGTGGATGATGGCTGTGGACGCTGAAAGAAATCAAGTGATGCACAGAGAGGGCAGTCCTTGCTGATGAAGTGATAAAACATCAGGTGTGAGAAACTTCTCAAACTGTTAACTTCCACACAGCTGAGCTCAGCCAAATTGGAAAAAAGCAGCTCTGATTAATGAGGAGACATCCTTTCTCTCTCCTGTTACAAAGGTTTAAAGTCACTGACTCCAGGCAATCACATTCTGCAGGTGTATTTTCCCACTTGGTCACGAAGCTCCTTGGTTTTGACCCCATAAATGATAGGGTTGAGCATGGGAGGAACAAGAAGATAGAGGTTGGCCAAGAGGATGTCAACGTGGGCAGGGAGGCCCTGACCGAACCTGCGTGTTAGGGCAGAGAAGAGGATTGGAGCAGAAGACATCAGCATCACACAGATGTGGGGTGTGCAGGTGTTGAGGGCTTTTCGGTTGGCTGTTTTGGAGGAGATCCTGAGGATGGCCCTGATGATCATACCATAGGATAGGCCAACAAGTGTCATGTCTAACCCAAGGATCACTAATAATAGCACCAGGCTGTACATCTGGTTGACTGTGGTCTCCCCACATGAGATCTTCACCACAGCGAGGAACTCGCAGTACGTGTGGGGGATAATGCGGTTGGCACAGAATGGCTGCCTCCGCAGTAGCAGGGGCTCTGGCAGAACCAAGAGAACAGCTCGTATCAAACCCACTAGCCCTAGCTTACCAATTCGTGCATTGGTGAGGATGGTGGCATATCTCAAAGGGTGACATATGGCGACATAGCGATCAAAGGCCATTATCACGAGGATGGCTGAGTGCGTAATACCAAGCACATAAAGGAAGAAAATCTGGGTGAAGCAGCCATCCACAGTGATGCCTTTGGAATGGAACCAAAATATGCACAGTGTCTTCGGCGCGATGCAGGTAGATTGGCCAATGTCTGTTAGAGCCAGCATGCAGAGCAGCATGAACATGGGCTTGTGCAGGATCTGCTCTTTGCCAACAACAAACAGAATCGTGAAATTTCCCAACAGGCTGAGGATGTAGAACATGGAGAAAGGGATGGAAATCCAGATGTGAGCAACTTCCAGCCCCGGGATGCCATTTAGGATGAATATTGACTGGTCAGAGGGGGTGAGGTTGAAAGCCTCCATGAGAGGGTGGTGGCAAGATCCGGCTCAGAGATGCTCAGGGTGCCTGTGAAGGGAGAGAAACACAGGGAGGGGGGTTAAGCACTTGGTAATATATAGCAGAGTAAGTATTTTGTATTTACTGACAATCTAGAAAGCAGGGGAGCAGTGAGTTGGCAACATTATTTCCCTCTATTTTGCACTGTTGAGGCCACTTGTGGAGTACTGTTTCCAGTTTTGGGCCCCCCATTAGAGGCAGGATGGGAACAAATTGGACACAGTCCAGCAGAGGTCAATGAAAATGATTAGGGGGCTGGTGCACATGTCTCATGAGGAGAGGCTGAGGGAACTAGGCTTGTTTAGTTTGCTGAAGAAAAGAACGAGGCAGAATATGGTAGCAGCTTTTAACTGCCTGAAGGAGGCTTCCAGAGATACCTAGGGAGGTGATGGAATCTCCACACTTACAGATTTTTAAGGCCTGGCTTCACAAAGCCCTGGCTGGGATTATTTAATTGGGGTTGGTCCTGCTTTGAGCACGGGGTTGGACTAGATATCTCTTAAGGACCATTCCATCCCTAATTCTCTATGATTCTATGAGCTGTAGATGTCACCAAGTTATTTAGGCCATAGTCCGGTGAAGAGCTGTTCTCAGAGGGAGCTAATCAAACATAGTGATAAGAGATGATATTCAAAGTCAATAAGTGGAACGTGCATGCCCATTGGAGGAAAAATCTTTATTCTTCCTTTTTAAGTGACATCCAGAAGCAAACTAGCTGCTTACGCTTCTTATGCATGAATACTGATAAAGTTTGTAGATACCACAAAAATTGGGAGATCATAAATAATGAAGAGGATGGGTCACTAATTCACACCATCTTGACTAGCTGGTAAGCTGGGTTGAAGCAAACATTCTGTATTCTAATATAGCTCTGTAGATGTATGTGTCTATGGACAAAGAAGGAAGATGATAATTACAAAATGAGGGACTCTATTGTGGGAAGCAGTGACTCTGAACAAGATTTTTGGAGAGTGAAAGGATAATTAGCTAAACATGAGTTCCCAATGTGAGCCTGTGGCCAAAATGGTTAATGTGATCCTGGGATGATAAACAGGGGAATCTCAAGTTAAGGTAGAGAAGTTATTTTACCTCTTTCTTTAGCACTGTGTAGCTTCTGCTGGAATAATGTGTCCAGTTCTGGTGTCCACAGTTAAAGTTGCATGTTGATTCACTGAAGAGGGGTCAGAGAAGAGCCACAATCATGATTAAAGATTGTAAATCCTGCCTTACAGTGATAGACTCAACGGCTCAATCCAGTTAATTTAACAGAGACGGTTAAGGTGTGACTTCATAACAATCTACAAGTAAACACACAGAGAACAAATACTGAATAATGAGGTTTTCAGGCTTGCCAAGAAAGGTCAAGCACCATCCAATGCCGGGAAGTTGAAGTTAGACAAATTATGAGTTTAAATGACGTGTATACCTTTTAAAGTGATAGTTTAATTAACCATTGGAGTAATTTACCAAGGTCATGGAAGATTCTCCATCACTGAGAATTTCTAAACCAAAGTTGATGTTTCTCTGTAGGTCTGATCTAGAAACGCCTTTGGGGAGGTCTTTGGCCTGTGCTATACTGGAGGTATTTTGCCTGCAAGCTGGTGCCTGCATTTACTGAAGGCCTCTTTTTTTTCCACTTATGTCAATGCTGAATTTAGCCCGAGGGGGGAAAAAGTCTCAGACTTTGTAGCCTGGAAATCAATACTCAGGTCAATTTTTCACATGGTTTAGGCATCCCGTGAGACACGGCATAGATGAAAATTACAGATGACAAAATACTGGCGTGACCCCATAAAATCTCTGCCTTGAGAAATGTATGTACAACTGTCCCCATTAAGAGCTAATAGAGCTGGCTAACAAATGATTCCAGAGAGTCCCTGATATAGAATCTGTGTCCCAATGTCTCACTGTGTCAGCCAGTGGTCAGAGGCTCCTGCATGCAGCAGCAGGATTTACCTACTCTTTGATGTGACCCAGCATTGAGAACTCTCATTATACACTGTGCACATTTCTCTGCTTGCTCGTTATTGCTGTGTAGCAGCCCTGATGCCCCACTTGATGTGTGTGGGAGCAGCAAGAGCAGCACAGGACAGGTGCCTTGGCATCTGTTTTTCGGGGTGTGAAATTCTCACTGGAGAGAAACTGTCACTGATAACCCTAGCCAAGGGACAGAGGGGATGGGGGCACCTCATCCCTGAAGAGGAAGAGCTGTGGGGAGCTTGAGGCAGCTCAGAGATTGTGGGGACCACAGGTGGCTGTTAAGACTAGAGAAGATGCTGGCACCGAGCATAGTGTTGGAATCAGGAGAGCCTGGGAGGGAGAAGGCAATTATACACAGGGTCAGATCCGATGGGAGACGGACCCAGCTGAGGAGTAAAGATCAATGGTTCCTTCCACTGGGAAAAGGCCTGAAGTTGGTTTATATTCAATAACTGTAAAAAAAAACTGGAGTAAAGGCTGTGACACTCACGGTGCAAGTCCATGGCTCATCAAGAGAAAGAGGCCGTGAGACCAGGAAAGCTCCCTGCATTGGCAATAGGACCAACAATCAGAAAGAGAAATTGAATTTCAGCAATGCTGTCCATGTGTCCACTGCCTGCCCACAAATCCCCTAGAGCTGCCTGTCTGCTGGGTACACACCCCTCCTCAAAGCCACAATCCCCAGCCCTGCCACACAGTGATCCCACTCACCCAGGACCAACACCAGGTGACAGACACACCACACAGAGACAGCTCGTACAAATATCTACACAGCCTGGGTTAAACTCTGGGTCTGGCTGTGCTGGGGAAAGGGCAATGGAGCAGAATACGAGCCATAGACTTCAGAAAAGCAGAATTTGACTCCATCAGGGAGTTGATGGGCAGAATCCCCTGAGAGGCTAATATGAGAGGGGAAAGGAATCCAAGAGGGCTGGCTGTATTTTAAAGAAACTTTACTGAGGCCACAGGAACAAACCATCCCGATGTGCAGAAAGAATGGCAAATGTGGTAGGCGACCAGCTTGGCTTAACAAAGAAGTCACTGGTGAGTTTAAACACAAAAAAGCTTGCAAGAAGTTGAAGCTTGGTCAGATGACTAGAGAGGATTATAAAAATACTGTTCAGACATGCAGGAATGAAATCAGGAAGGTCAAAGTGCAATTGGAGTTGCAGCTAGCAAGGAATGTGAAGGGGAAAAAGAAGGGTTTCTACAAGTATGTTAGCAACAAGAGGAAAATTAAGGAAAGTGTGGGCCCCTTGCGAAATGGGGGAGGCAACCTAGTGACAGAGGATGTGGAGAAAGCTGAGGTACTCAATGCCTTTTTTGTCTCTGTCTTCACAGACAAGGTCAGCTCCCAGACTACTGCACTGGGCGGCACAGAATGGGAAGGAGGTGAACATCCCGCAATGCTGAAGAAATAGGTCCAGGACTATTTAGAAAGATTGGACATACACAAGTCCATGGGGCCAGATGCAATGCACCCAAGGGTCCTGAGGGAGTTAGCTGATGGGATTTCAGAGCCATTGGCTATTATCTTTGAAAGCTCGTGGCAACAGGGGGAGCTCCCAGATGACTGGAAAAAGGCAAATATAGTCTTCATCTTCAAGAAAGGGAAGAAAGAGGATCCAGGAAACTATAGGCCGGTCAGCCTCACCTCAATCCCTGGAAAATCACGGAGCAGGTCTTCAAGGAATCCATTTTAAGGCACTTAAAAGAGAGGAAAGTGATCAGGAGCAGTCAACATGGATTCACCAAGGGAAAGTCGTGCCTGACCAACCTGATTGCTTTCTATGAAGAATGGTTCTGTGGATGAGAGGAAAGCGGTGGACGTGATATACCTTGACTTTAAGAAAGCTTTTGATACAGTCTCCCACAGTATTTTTATCAGCAAGTTAAAAAAGTATGGGTTGGATGAATGGACTACAAAATGGATAGAGAACTGGCTAGAGCAAAGGACTCAATGAGTAGTGATCAATGGCTCCATGTCTAGCTGGTAGCCGGTCACAAGTGCAGTACCCCAGGGGTCGGTCCTGGGGCCACTTTTGTTCAACATCTTCATTAATGATCTGGAAGAGGGGGTAGATTGCACCCTCAGTATGTTTTCAGATGACACTAAGCTCAGGGGAGTGATAGATACCCAAGAAGATAGGGATTGGATACAGAAGGACCTAAGCAAATTGGAGGATTGGGCCAAAAGAAATCTGATGAGGTCCAACAAGGACAAGTACAGAGTCCTCCACTTAGGACAGAAGAATCCCATGCACAGCTGCTGACTGGGGACCGACAAGCTAGGCAGCAGTTCTGTAGAAAAGGATCTGGGGGTTACAGTGGATAAGAAGCTGGATATGAGTCAGCAGTGTGCCCTGGTTGCCAAGAAGGCTGATGGCATATTGGGCTACATTAGTAAGAGCATTGCCAGCAGATCACGGGAAGTGATTATACTCCTCTATTTGGCATTGGTGAGGCCACATTTGGAGTACTGTGTCCAGTTTTGGGCCCCCTATTACAAAAAGGATGTGGACAAGTTGGAGAGTGTCCAGTAGAGGGCAACAAAAATGATAAGGGGGCTGGAACACAAGACTTATGAGGAGAGGCTGAAGGAACTGGGCCTGTTTAGTCTGCAGAAGAGAAGAATGAGGGGGGATTTGATAGCAGCCTTTAACTACCTGAAAGGGAGTTCCAGGGAGGATGGAGCTAGGCTGTTTTCAGTGGTGGCAGATGACAGAACAAGGAGCAATGGTCTCAAGTTGCAGTGGAGGAGGTCTAGGTTGGACATTTGGAAAAAGTTTTTCACTAGGAGAGTGGTGAAGCACTGGAATGGGTTACCTAGGGAGGTGGTGGCATCTCCATCGTTAGAGGTTTTTAAACTGAGGCTTGAGAAAACCCTTGCCAGGATGATTTAGCTGAGGATAGTCCTGCTTTGAGCAGGGGGTTGGACTAGATACCTCCTGAGGTCCCTTCCAACTAATATTCTATCAGTCTATGATTCTAAAGGGGGGGTGGGGGAGAGTTGCTCTGGGACTGGAACTCGGGGGATCAGCTCGGGAGGCGCAGAACCGGGGCGAGTCTCAGCCACTGGCTGGCCCAGTCAGCCCTCTGCAGCGATTCTAAAGGAAAAATGGGCTCTTTTCCGCAAAGGAATGGTCTGCTACTCTCCTCTTAGTTCTCTGGTCCAGATGATGTCACTTTTCCTTAAAGGCCGCAGAACGACTGCAGTTGAAGTCACTGGAGGTGCATGGCTGGTAAAAATCAGGCCTTTTATTTAAGTCCCTAAATTTGGGTTTAGGGTGAAATACTGGCCTGACGGGAGTTTTGCCACTGATCTCAATGCAACCAAGATTTCACCTGTACTGTGGAACTTTAGTCTCACTGCTGTTAAGATCCCGGCCTTAGGTGCTGCAGCAGCGAGAGCTATTCTATTAGGGTGCTGAAAGAGTCTAAAGGCAGATCCCCAGTTTATGTGGCGTTCTGAGACTGGACAAGGAAGATGGGGATTTCAAATCACAGAGGCTCTAATTTTCCTTAAATCAATGATTCCAATGTTAATCTGGAGAGAGCCAGTGAAGGCAGAATGTGAGGGCAGAATCTGGCCTCCCTGAAAAGCCCTGTGTGACACATTGTTGTTCCAAAATCCTGGGTATCACATATACTAATGAGAGAGGCTCTGGCTACGCATCTTAACCTGGCAGTAAAGGTGCTGATTTGGAAAACGTGAAAAAAACGGAGAAAAAAAGCACACATATATATATAAAAAAAAGGAAGATACTAAATCTGTTAGAAGGACACAGTGAGACACAAGAAAATGATCTTAAAAACAAATGTTTGTCTAAATGACTTACAAGAAATCTTTAGTTCCAATTTTAGATCCCTACATGTTTCTGAAAAAGACTAAAGAGTTCAAGTCCTGGGCTGGAGAATTCCTGGCCAGATTGTTCTTAACCTGAACCGTTCCCGAGCCCTTAGCACTAACTATATTGCAGAACCAGGCAACTCACCCAAATCCCATGCAAGAGAGAAAGAAAATCTTGTAAATGCGAGCCGAGAATGAATTTACAAATCTCACATCTGCCACTCGCAATTCTGGACAGGGCCTTTTATGTTTCCCCCGTACAGTCCCAGTGGAGTCTCAGGTGGCCAGGACACCTGAACAATTCCTTGCGCTCTGTGAGCAGTGGGAACAGCAGAAAAGAATCCCTGGAGAATTTCAGCCTAAGAGCCTCCCCCGAGAGTGAAGAAATGAGTCACTGATAACAGAGCCTCAGATTGTCGGGGAAAACTGAGTCTGGCAGACTTGCTAGAGTGGTCCTGCACTGCTAAACCCCCGAGAGAAAAGAAGAGCCAAGGTTTAGACTTGGTTATTTATCGATCAGCATTTCTGTGCTGCTCATTGTCATAGAATCTGAGCATCTGCTGCTACTCCCAGCTGATGAGCCCTGTGCTGAGTCCCTGAGACCATGACATGCACGTGGACAGGCTCTTGCGCATCCTTATTTCAAGCATAGAATTTCCACCCAGGGTAACAGTCCCTCCCATCTCCTAGCCTCTCTAGCAGAGGGCAGTACAGATTATCCCAGTTTTGTCATTAACCCTTCACTGCAATATCCTGCCATGGGGAGTGCAGCTTCCTGAGCCCCCCTCAGAGATCAGCACGTGCCCCAAAACCTGTGGACTGACGGCCTTTGTCTTTCTATCCCTGCTACTGTAACTGCACAGGCTGTCAGTGGGGTAAGGATGAGGAGGGAGATGTTCAGAGGCGAGTAAGTTGCCTGCCCATTGTCCAGCCACATTCAAATGCACTTCTTTGTTAAGAAAAGCTGGTTGCTCTGATCATTCTGTTCTTTGCTTCAGTTTCAACCAATTTGCCTGGTATTGAAGTTAGGCTTACTGGACTGTAACTGCCAGGATCGCCTCTGAAGGCTTTTAAAAAAAATGGTGTTACACACCCGCCTGTGCTCTGCCTGGGGGCTGCATGTTGGGTGTGAGGTGCTCAGCAGGTGTGCTGTTTGCAGAGCCATGCATGTGGTAGGAGTCTGCCTGAATGGCTTGTCTTGGGGATCCCACTTTAATCCAGTTGCTGACACGGCTGTGTGAGGGTGCAGAGAAGGGTAAGCGGCCGTGCCCCTGGAATAGCCCCTCTCACAGCTGCTGCTTCCTCTTTAAACACGCACCAGCCAAAGTGCTTAGGAAGGGCCAGGACTGCTACTGCAAAACGGCTCTGCACCTTTTCTCATTGCCTCTAGATGTTTAACCAGAGATGAGACAGAGATAGATCCTGTACTGTGAGACAAAACATCCACATTCCTGCTTTGTACTCACAGTATCCACAGCAATTCTGAGATCTAAGCTGACACAGATACTTCTCTTTATGTGATAACATCCCACCTTTCTCCTGGTATTACATAAACACAGTCACTGTGAAAATGTTGCTTCCTGCCTTGGGCCCGTTCCCCCAGTGCGCTGTCCTCCCTTAGCAGTTGGTGAGGGAGATCAGTAGCTCAAATCCAGTGTCACCAGCAATGGACCTGGGTGATGAAACAACATGCCACTTAATGAAAACCATAATAATCCCCACATGAATGGGTTTGGTTTTCACACTGTACACTATTGGGTTCATTAGGGGCGGGATCAGCAAACAAACGTTGCCCAGGACAGTCTGAAGCAAGGGAGAAGAGCTCTTTACAAATCTGTGTATCACAGACAACGCAATATCTGGCATGTAGAACAGAAGAACGATACAGACATTGGATATACAGATGTTCAGGACCTCGAGGCGCTCCGCAAGGGATGCGATGCTCAACAATGTTTTGAGGATCATTACATATGATAGGATGATGAGTACGACATCGATTGAATCCCATTGAAGCAAGTGGTACAAAGAAGCCATAGATGATGTTGACTCTGATATCTGTCCAAGCCATCATCATCACTTCCTGATGCTGGTAGTAGAAATGGGAGAGGACCTTTGCTTGCAGTATCACTACTGTTTCTGAAGAATGGGGAGTGGGAAAATTAGGGTCACTGCTCTTAATACAGTCACCGCTACCTTCTTGGCTCTTCTCAGCGATGTTAGGATGGAATCATATCTGAGTGGGTTACAGATTGTAACGAAGTGGGCAAAGGCCATGGCTGAAAGCACAGACAATTCAGTGAACGTGAGCAAGTTGATGAAGAAGAGCTGAGCAAAACAGGCATCATGGCTTATTGCCCCACAGTTAAACCAGTATATGCCAGTGTTGATAGCATTGTGGATATTGTTATTTCAAGGTCTGTGATGGACAACATGGAAAGGAAAATGTACATGAGCACATGAACACAAAAATTGAATTTCCTCACTTTGAAGTAACACATATTAAGCAGAAGGGGATAGGAAACCAAATGTGGATGTCTTCCTTTCCAAATATTCCAGTGAGAAGGAAGATTGCAGGTTGGAATTTGGTGTCATTGACAGCTGACATAACACACTGGGGAGGTTCAAGGAGTTTTGAACTTTACTGTCTGAAGAGAAAAATAACAGGGCACTAGAGGATATTGAATGAGACATTGTTCAGCAAAATTAGTCTGGGATTTACACTACTGATAGGAATATAGGCATTGCCAGACTGGATCAGAACTTAAGTCTATCTAGTCCAGTATCCAGTGACCAATACTGGGTGCTTCTGAGTAAGGTAGAAGATGCCTTGCAATACAGAGCTGATAAACAACCTGCCCCAAGAGGACGTTTCCTCCTGACATGCACTAGTTAGACAAATTTTATGTTGTAAATCTGGAAAGTTGATAGCTCCTCCAAGACCTTTAAAAAAAAAAATCTCACCACTGTAATTAGCCAGGTTCTGAGTTCTGGAACATTGACTTCAACAGTGTCATTCCAGATTTACATGTGGAAATTGGATCGGAACTAGGTTCTATTTACTTTCACTTACCCAAACCTTCCTGCTGATACACTCTGACCCCCAAGAGTTGCTCCAAGAGAAACTGAAGTGATTTGTCTGTCCACTCTTGACTTAATCCAGAGAGGTCAATCATCCTATAGACTTCTAGTTACCACCACAGGACCCTATCTTCTCCCCAGACAAGAGTTCTGTAGATATTTCGGAAGTTCCAAGCTAACACAGAAAGATATTTCATCTCAGGGGGAGAGGGGTTAAGGACACAAATAGTGAATCTGCATACGTTAGTTCTCACTCATATGCAGTTGTGTTTGCAAGTTAACTCAGCCATATTCATGGGACATGTGATTGGCGTAAATTACATAAAGCCACTATATAATCCCGTTACCTGCACCTCATCTCTCCTCTGTGCTGAAACACAGAGCAGTGGGTCTGTTGGCTCATGAATTTTTGGAAAATCTCACTCAAGTATTGCAGAATTATTGTGTGCAGGACCCTACATTTAAATGTTAGGAATAGCTTCTGGTCAGTTACCAGGAGACAGTGTCATAAAACTGCTCACTGAAGAACAATTAATATGATAAGCCCATTGCAAAGAGTAGTTGGCATACCTCTTTATTACTTAATGGACATTGCTTTAGAAAGTATTTAAGTTACCCCTGCTCTTTTCTGTACAGATTCCAACAACTCCATTGCTGCCTTTCCATAGACATGCATGTAATGAAAGTATGGTTTGTAATAACTGTGTTACGGTGAAAAGTTTTGGCATGACATTTATAGTACTATCTTTTAAAGATACATACGTAAGCCTATTCTTTCACCTCAGATCTTCTTTCAGTGAGGATTTCCCAGGTTAGAAGGGGACCTAAACTGTTGTGTGGGTCATTTGGATTTCTGAAGAATTTGAAAAGCTTGCAGCCTCTCGGCCAGCGTTCTTTCGCTTATCATCAAAGATTGGTATGGGAAATCCTATGCAACTAGTAGCTCTTCTATCCTTGGGTAACTATCTGACTGGTTCCCACTGGAATCTTTGTCATCAATCTGCAACTTTCATCTGGAGAGATGCAGGCTTTGGAAAAAGCATATCTGATAATAATGCCCTAGTCCCTTTTTCATCTGCAGACATCTACAAGTTTTAAAATGATGGTGTGAATCAAGCACATAGTCTGTAAACCCCAGGGGGTCTCAGGACTGCAGTTTGATAACCACTGGTCTACTACAGAGTAACCCCAGCACCTGTTATAGTGCTACAATGGGGGTTTAGAGAGAGTGGTTTTAAAAGTGAAATCCGTGAGTATTTATGGAAATCAAACGTCATTTTACACATGAAAGTTGTTTATTGCTCACTCTCTGACTGTCCATGTACTGTACTGATAAAATACTCACCAACCTAGAACAGTACTATGACAGCAATGGATCTCAGCTGCCGTAATTCTGAATGTGTATGAGAAACGCAATTCTAGAGCTGTTGATTGTATGGCTATATTGAGTAAATATGGGGATATTACCAGCATGGCTTGTCCCAGTTTAATAGCAGGCTCCTGGAAAACAAGCAGGAATGGAAATAAAAGCTAAACAAAAGCCATCCCTTACAACACTTCAATGAGGCTGAGAGAAACCACAGAGCTTCACGTTGTGAAGACCTCATTTCCAGGATCCAGCCAAGTCACACAGCTTTTTTTTTCCAGTGCTGGGAGTCTGTCCAGAGGTGGGGAAGCTGGTGTAGAGAACCTCATCAGACTGAGAGACACACAGACACCACTGGGGAAATTAAAAGACACTCAGCCTGCCTCGTCCCCATCTGAGTTGAACGGTTTGAGAGACACGTACAGACTTGTTTTCAAACTCTTTTATTCTCTCCTGTGATGCTTTATTCCTAGAGTCCAGACTAACAATACTTTGGCTCAGGAAGGCTGGTCACTCTTGTCCCCACAGGTCACAACTCCCAAAGGGAAGAAGCACAGGGGCTGAGCCTGTTGAGAGTTTTTCGGTTAGCCTTTTTGGAGGAGATCCTGAGGATGGTCCTGATGATCAGCCCGTAAGAAAGGCAAATCAGTGTCGGGTCTAACCCGATGATCACTAATAGTATCAGGAGGCTGTAAATCTGGTTGACTGTGGTCTCCCCACATGAGATCTCCACTACAGAGACGTGCTTGCAGTACTCGCAACGATGTGCTCACAGTGTGGGAAATAATGCAGCTGGCGCAGAATGGCAGTCTCCCCAGTCCTAGGGGCCTGGGCAGAACCAAGAGCACAGTCTATCAAACCCACTAGCCCTATCTTAACAATTTGTTTATTGGTGAGGATGGTGGCGTATCTTAGGGTGGGTCTACACTGATGGTGGTAAATTTGCCACCGTCAAATCGCTTTCTCTGGATCGACTGAGCGGTCTGTGTAGACCCGCTCAGTCAATCCAACAAGCAACGCAGGAAAACCACCCCAGTAAGTGACGTAGCACTGCGTTGAAGGGAACGCTGTTCCCTTTAAAGCAGCGCAGTGTGGACGGTGCGCAGAAGAGACGACACAAAGTTGACGGGAGATGCGCAAGTGATTTACGTCACTTGCATATCTCCCGTTGATTGCCTTCAAATCCAAAAGGTAAGTGTAGACCGGGCCTTAGAGGGTGACATATGGTGATGTAGTGATCAAAGGCCATTATCACGAGGACTGCAGATGGCGTAACACCAAGCACGTAAATGAAGAAAATCTGGGTGAACAAGCCATCGTCATCGCTTCCTCATGCTGTTAGTAGAAATGGGAGAAGACCTTTGCATGCAGTATCGGTACTGTTTCTGGGGAATGGGGAGTAGGAATATTATGGCCACCTCTCTTAACAGAGACACCAGTCCCACCTTGGCTTTCCTGGGCGGGTATAAGATGGAAGCATATTTCAGTGGGTGGCAGATCACAACAACGTTGTCACAGACCATCCATGAAAGCACGGAGAATTCAGTGGACATGAGCAAATGAATGAAGAACAGCTGGGGAAAACAGGCATCATGGCTGATCTGCCTACTGTTAAACCAGAATATGCCCAGTGTTGCCCCCATCAGAGATCAGCACATGTCCTGAAGTCTGTTAACTGTAGACTGTTGGCCTTTGTCTTTTTAGCCCAACTACAGTAATTGCACAGCTGCACAACTGTGATTGGGATAGGGGGTATGGATGGAGATTTTCAGAGGCGAGTGAGATGCCCATTGTCCATCCACATTCAAATGAACTTCTTTGTTAAGAAAAGGCGCTTTTCTTTTTGCTATGCCGTCTGTACATTGGTAGTCTTTGTTCCACTGCCCTCAGAATGACTTCTTTAAAATACAGCCAGCTCTTTTGGACCCCTTTCCCCCTCATATGAGCATCCTAGGGGATCCTGTCCATCAGCTCCCTGAGGGAGTCAAAGTTTGTTTTTGTGAAGTCCAAGGACTATGGCCTGCTGTTCTCCTTTCTTCCTTTTGCCAGGATGCTGATCTCTTCCATCTCCTGGTCACTGCTGCCCAGGTTACCACCCACTTCTACTTCCCCTACTAATTCTTCCCGATTAGTCAGGCATGATTTCCCTATACCTAAACCATGTTGACTCTTCCCCAGGAATCCTTTTCATCTTTCTGTCTGATCATTCTGTTCTTTACTACAGTGTCAACCAATTTGCCTGGTACTGAAGATAGGTTTACTGGACTGTAATTGCCAGGATCACCTCTGGAGCCTTTTTAAAAAAATTGGCATCACAACAGCTATCTGCAAGTCATCTGGTACAAAAGCTAATTTAAATGATAAGTTACATACCACAGTTAGTGGTGCTATAATTTCATGTTTGGGTACCTTCAGAACCCTTGGGTGAATCCCATGTGGTCTTGTGCCCACATCTTCCATGGTGGGTGGGGGGTGCTCATCAGGTGTGTTGTGTGCTTTTATTCAGTCTTTATAAATATGTTTCATTGCCTAATTTTTTTATAATTTTCTCTGTCCCAAGAGCCCAAATTACACCACTGCCTCTTTGCAGGACATGGGATAAATTCTTAGGCCAGATTCTGAGTTCAGGAACATTGACTTCCATAGTGTCACTCCAGATGCACATGTCTAATTTTGTTTGGAACTGGGCTCTATTTACTTTCACCTAGCAAGAGCTCCCAATGGTACACTAGGAATCCCAAGAATTGTTCCAAAAAAAGCTGAAGTGCTTTGCCTGGCCAATGTGGATGGAATCCAGAGAGGCTGATCACTACACATGCTTCTATTTACCCTCACAGGATCCCATCCTCTCCACAGACAAAGGGTCTGTAGATATTTCAAGCTAACACAGACAGTTACTTCATCTAGTCAGGAGAGGGGTTGGCGTCAAAATTAGTGAACAGTGCAATCATTAGATTTCTCTCATATGCAGTTGAGTTTGCAAGTTACCTCAGCCATCTTCATGTAAAAGGAATGGGTGTAAATTACATACAAGCACTATAGAATCCCATTCCTACAACTCATCTCTCCTCTGTGCTAAAACACAGAACAGCGGTTCTGTTCTCTCTTGACTTTTGGGAAAGTCTCACACACGTATTGCAATTATTGTGTGCACAGCCCTGACTGTAAGTGTTAGGAACAGCATCTGGAAATTTACCTGAAGACAGTACAATTCAACTGCTCACTGAAGAAAGAATTAATAGCACAAACCCATTGCAAAGTGTGTTTGGAACACCTCTCAAATACTTTATAAAGCAAAGGCCATTAAGTAGTAAAGTTACCCCTGATCCTTCCTGAACAGATTCCAACAACTCTGTGGCTGGCTTTCCATAGACATGCATGGAATGAAAGTTTAGTTTGTAATAGTTGCATTACAATTAAAAGATTTGGCATTATATTTATACCACTAATCTTTATCACATACATGCCAACCCATTCTTTCCCCTCTGATCTTCTTTCAGTGATGATTTCTCAGAATAGAGGAGGACCTAAGACATAACCTGAGTCATCAGGATTTATTCAGGACTTGAAATGATTGCAGCCTCTCAGCCCTCGCTCACTCACTTTTCTGCAAACAAAAGACTGGAAAATCCACTGCAACTAGTAGCTCCTCTATCCTTGGGTTAATAGTTGACTGGTCTGTGATGTCAAACTGCAGCCTTCATTTGGAGTGGTAGAGGCACAAGGATGAGCATACACCATAGTGATTCCCTGGGCTCCCACTGTCTAGTCCACTTTTTTTTCATTTCTGGACACCTACAAAAATTTCATATGAAGGTGTGAATAACTTTGGAAATCTAACAGATGCTGGACCACTGGTCTAGTAGAGAGTAACCCCAGAGCTTGTTATTCAGCTACAATGAGGGTTTGGGGAAAGTGGTTTTAAAAGTGAAATGAATGAGTATTCATGGAAAGCAAACTTCATTTCACACGTGAAAGTTGCCTATTGCTCTCTGTCTGACTGTCTCTCAATTGTATTAATAAAATACGCACCACCCTGGAACAGTATTGTGACAGACATGGAGCAGAGGTGCTATAATTATGAATGTGTATGTTAAAGTCAATTCTTGGGCTGTTGATTGTATGGCTATCTTGGGTTAAATATTGGGATATGACCAGTATGGCTCCTCTTAGTTTAATAGCAGGCTGCTGGAAAACAAGCAGGAAGGGAAACAATGGCTAAAGAAAAGCCATCACTCACTAAACACTTCAGGGAGGTTCAGATACAACCCTGAGCTTCACGCTGTGAAGATCCCATTTCCGGGCTCCAGAAAAGTTACACAGCTTGTTCTGTCAATGCTGGGAGTCAGTTCAGAGGTGCCGAGAAGCTTGTCAGACTGACAGACACACAGACACTGCTGGGGAAATCAGAAGACACTTTGGTTCAGGAAGGCTGGGAACTCTTGTCACCACTGGTCACAGACTCCCAAAGGGAAGGGCCACAGGGGCAGAACCTGCTGGTGGGAGAATGGTGGGATTTCACCACTAGAGGGGAATGGGAAGAGGCTGACAAATGGCATTCAGAGACCAGAGACGAGGCAGAGATGCAGGATGCCCTGTAGCTGTGAGGGGCTGGTACAGGGCAGAAATTTTGGAGACATCACCTAGTCAGGAAACAAAACTAGTCCATCTGCCTTATATGGCCTTTTACCACCAAGCAACAGAGCTCTGAATTTTCTACATTCACAATCGAGCCAAAGAATAAAAGCTTTCAATATACATCTGCTCATTAAATTTCCAGGAGCAGAGAACTACTCAGTGATATTGTATGGGCTCTTCTCCATCCCAGAGCACATTGTACCTCTGGAAATGTTACCAATTGAGAAATCTTGAATCAGGGATCAGGGTATTGGGGCTTTCACATTCCAAACTCTCTTTGTATCTGTACAATGGTTCTAGAAATATCTCCAGCTCCCTGGGAGCACAGGTTCATGGGAGATGTGCTACCAGGGCCTGTCACAGTAGCCACTGCCCAAAGGATCTGCTGGAGGGGCCTTTATAGAGGATGGAGGGGCTGGATGGAGATGGGAAAGCTGGTTAGAGTAGCTGGTGAGGCATACACTGAGAGGGAGGTATACACATCCCCATACCCAGAGTGCAGCTTTAGACTAAGTTAGTGCAAGATTCATTGCTGTTAAAAGAAGAGGCAGATGATAAGATTCCAATTTCTTTAGGGGATATGGGCAGGGACACGGCAACTGAATCTTCTGTGGAAAAAGATCAGTTTTCTATGAAAGCCCACCCCAAAATTGGATTAAAAATGAAACACTTTACTGTGGGTCAACATTTTTCATAGGGGAAATTCTTGTTTTTTCAGCCCAGCTATAGCTCAAAATGGGAGCTTCCGTCACTCATGTTACCGGACCACACACCTCAGGTCATCCAGAGCAGGGTGTTGTAACAGCGGAGCCCTTCTCTGATGACCTCATATAGGAGCAGCCTAAACAAACTAGAGTGGTGTTGCAACCCCATGCACCCACTGGCAACCCCATTCACTCATGAGATTGCAAAGCCACCCACTCAAACATGGCCTGGTGACTGTCTTAAGCTTTAATAATACAAACAGTGCCACAATTCGTGAGGACAGAGAAAAGCTACAATGAGCACAGAAGGGACCCCAGCCCCGCATGGGCTGCTTTGAGACCTGGGACTCCAATCAAGGTGAAGATGGAAGCACTGAAGCTGCTGTTGTTTGGAAGCTGACATGGGTGGGGTCTGATGCTATTGTCCAGCTGCTTTACAGAATCATGGAATGAAAACTATTGTAGTTATCAGCATCAGACTGAGAGTTATTGGAATTATACCCTCAGTGCCTCCAGGGAGTATATAGTCTGCAAATATTTCCCAATATTGCATCAGTACTGGCCCTCATATTGGCACAATGGACAGCCAAATTTCAGGGGTGTTACTATTTGGATTTCTGACAGAAGTGATCTCTCCTGGCCCCCTGCTTAGAATATCTGAGCTCCTTGAACATATTCATCTTACTGCTACCATTGTGAGGCAGGGCAGCCTTATTATGTGTTTCTTTATACACTCAGAGACTCTCTGGGGCTTGCCCACAGTCACACTGGACAAGGGAATCAAATCCAGCTCTCCTGAGTGGCAGAGCAGTGCCCAAACCACAGCACCAGAGACCCAGCTGAAGTGGCTGGATTCTTGCTCCCCAGAGCTGCGCCACTGCAACTTGAGACCATTGCTCCTATTTCTACCATCTGCTACTACTCAAAACAGCCTAGCTCCATCCTCCCTGGAACCTCCTTTCAGGTAGTTGAAGGCTGCTATCAAATCCCCCCTCACTCTTCTCTTCTGAAGACTGAAGAAGCCCAGTTCGCTCAGCCTCTCCTCATAAGTGATGTGCTCCAGCCACCTTATCATTTTTGTTGCCCTTCACTGGACTCATGGAAAGGCTGAGTGACACGGTGTGTGGGGTGGAGGATGATGGTTGATGACACTTAAAGAGATCAGGTGATGGTCAGAGAGAGCAGTGCTTGGTGATGGAGTGATAACACATTAGCTGTGACGAACTTCTCAGATTGTGAGCTACCACACAATTGAGCTCAGCCAAACTGGGCCAAAGCAACCTTGATTAAAGAAGACACATCCTTTCTCCCTCCTGTCACGCAGGTTTAAAGACAGTAGACCCAGGTGATCAAATTCTGCAGGTGTATTTTCCCACTTTCTCACGAAGCTCTTTCATTTTGACTGCATAAATGATAGGGTTGAACATGGGAGGGACAAGGAGATAGAGATTGGCCAAGAGGATGTGAACGTGAGCAGCGATGCCCTGACCGAACCTCTGTGTCAGGACGGAAAGGAGGCTGGTAGTAGAAGACATCACCAACACACAGAAGTGAGGTGTGCAGGTGTTGAGGGCTTTTCGGTGGGCTTTTTTGGAGGAGATCCTGAGAACAGCCCTGATGATCAGCCCGTAGGACAGGCCAATTAGCATCAGGTCTAACCCGATGATCACTAAATATATAACCAGGCTGTACATCCGGTTGACTGTGGTTTCCCCACACGAGATCTTCACAACAGCGATGTGCTCGCAGTACGTATGGGGGATAACGCGGTTGGCACAGAATGGCAGCTTCCGCAGTAGCAGGGGCTCTGGCAGAACCAAAAGCACACCTCGTATCAAACCCACTAGCCCTAACTTAGCGATACGTGCGTTGGTGAGGATGGTGGTGTATCTCAGAGGGTGACATATGGCGACATAGCGATCGCAGGCCATTATCACGAGGGTGGCTGAGGATGTAGCACCAAACATGTAAAGGAAGAAAATCTGGGTGAGGCAGCCGTCCACAGTGATGTCTTTGGAATGGAACCAAAATATGCTCAGTGCCTTCGGCACAATACAGGTCGACATGCCGATGTCTGTAAGTGCGAGCATGCAGAGAAGCAGGTACATGGGCTTGTGCAAGGTCTGCTCTTTGCCAACAACAAACAGAACTGTGAAATTTCCCAACAGGCTGATGATGTAGAACATAGAAAAAGAGATGGAAATCCAGATGTGGGCATCTTCCAGCCCTGGGATGCCGTTTAAGATGAATGTTGATGGGTTTGAGGGGGTGAGGTTGAAAGCCTCCATGAGAGGGTGGAGGCAGCGATCAGACTCAGAAATGCTCAGGGAGCCTGTGAAGGGATAGAAACACAGCAAGGGGGGTTAGGCACTTGGTAACAAATAGCACAATAAATATTTTATATGTACTAACAATCTAGAAAGTGTGGGGAGCAGTGAAGTGGCAACATTATTCCCCTCTATTCCACACTGGTGAAGCCACATTTGGAGCATTGTCTCCAGTTTTGGGCCCCTCCATTATAGGAAGGTTATGGACAAATTAGAGAGAGTCCAGGAGAGGGCAATGAAAATGATTAGGGAACTGGAGCACATGACTTATGCAGAGATCCTGAGGGTACTAACCTTGTTCAGTTTGATGAAGAAAAGAACGAGGGGAAATTTGATAGCAGCCTTTAACTGCCTGAAGGGGGACTCCAGGAAAGATGGAGATAGGCTGGTCTCAGTGGTGCCACATGTAAGAACTAGGATCAATGGTTACAAGTTCCAGTGGGGGAGGTTTAGGTTGGATAGTACAGAAAATGTTTTTAACTACTAGGTTCGTGAAGCCCTGGAATGGGTTTCCTAGGGAGTTTGTAAATAATGAAGAGGAAGGGTCATTGATTCAGAGCAATCTGGAGTGGTTGGTAAACTGGGTCAAAGCAAACAATCTGTGTTCTAACATAGCTCTGTAGATGTATGTTTCTATTAACAAAGAAGGAAGATGATACTTAGACAATGGTGGACTCTATTCTGGAAAGAAGATATTGGGAGCGTGAAGAGGTCATTAGCTAAACATGATCTCTCAATGTGAGCCTATGGCCAAAAGAGCTAATGTGATCCTGGCATGATTACGGGAATCTCAGCTTCAGGTAGAGAAGTTATTTTACCTCTTTCTTTGGCACTGTGTAACTGCTGCTGGAATAATGTGTCCAGTTCTGGTGTCCACAGTTAAAGTTAGATGTTGATTCACTGAAGAGGGGTGAGAGGAGAGCCACAAGAATGTTTAAAGATTGTAAATCCTGCCTTACAGTGATAGACTCAATGACTCAATCCAGTTAATTTAACAGAGATGGTTAAGGGGTGACAATAACTCTCTACAAGTACCCTCACAGAGAACAAATGATGAATAATGGGCTTTTTAGGCTAGCCTAGAAAGCTCTAACTCCATCCAATGGCTTGAAGTTGAAGTTAGACAAATGCTGACTATTAATAAGGTGTACACTTTTTAAACAGAGAAAGTAATTAATCATTGAAGCAATTTACCAAGGGTCATGGCAATTTCTCCATTCCTGAGAATTTCTAAATCAGTGTTGGATGTTTCTCTATAAGGTCTGCTCTAGGAATTCCTTTGGGCAGGTCTCTGGCTGTGCTATACTGGAGATAAGACTAGATGATCAAAATGGTCCCTTCTGGCCTGGGAAATTGTGAACACATCCCCACATCACACACAGGATTCTGCTGGAGGTATTTTACCTGCAATTTGATGTCTGAGTTTACTGAAGTTTTTATTTTGTTTTATATTTTTACTTAGAACAATGCTGAATTTAACCCAAGGGGGAAAAAGTCTCCGACTTTAGAGCCTGGAAATCGATCCTTTGGTCTGTTTTCTACACGCTTTAGGCATCCCGTGAGACATAGCCTGGATGAACATTTCAGATGAGAAAAATACTGATGTAACACCATAAAATCTCCACACTGAGGAATGCATGTACAACTTTCCCCATTGTTGGCTAGCAGAACTGGCTAACAAAAAATCCCAGAGAGTCCTGGGGTTAGCATTAGTGTCCCAGGGGTTCACTGTGTCAGCCAGCAGCCAGGGGCTCCTGCATGTATTTACCTAGGCATTGATGTGACTTAGCCTTGCCAGCTCTCATTATATACTGTGCACATTTCTCAGCTTGCTTGTTGTTGCTCTGTAGTGGCCCCTCAAGCCCCACAGGTGCCTTGGCATCTGCTATTCAGGGTGTGATGTTCCTCACCAGAGAGAAACCATCACTGATCCCCCCTGGCCAAGGGACAGATTGGATGGGGGCACCTCACCCCTGCAGAGGAAGACTTGTGGGAGCTTGGGGCAGCTCGGAGGCTGTGGGACCTCGGATGACTGGGAAAACTGGAGAAGATGCTGGAGCCCAACGTAGTCTTGGAATCAGATCAGCCTGGGAGGGGGAAGGCAATTACAGACAGGGTCAGATCCAATGGAAGATGCAGCTAGCTGAGGAGCAATGGTTCTTTTCACTGGGAAAAGCCTGAAGTTGGTTAATGTTGAAAAAAAAATTGGAAAAAAATGAATAAAGGTTGTGACACCCAGGGTGCAATTCTCAGGCTGGCCAGGGGAAAGAGTCCCTGAGACCTGCCCAAGCACACTTTGGACCAGGAAAGCTTCCAGCACTGGCCTGGGAGCAACAATCAGAAAGAAAAATTGAATTTCAGCAGTGCTGTCCATCTGTCCGTGGATCCCCCACTGCCTGCCTGCATATCCCCCAGCACTAATCACCTGTTCGTGTAAACCCCCCTCTTCACAGCCACAACCCCCAGCCCTGACAAACAGTGATCCCACTCACTCAGGACCGACACCAGGTGCCGGATACAGCACATAGCGACAGTTCATACAAATATCTACACAGCCTGGTTAAACTCTGGGTCTGGCTGTGCCGAGGAAAGGGGAATGGAGGAGAAGCAGCCTGCACGGCCTGTCCGGTGGTGAAGGGAACCCCGGCAGGTGCCCAGTGTGTGTAGAGAAGGAGAGAGGGACAGACCAGAGGGGAGAGGAGAGAGTGCGAGCCATTTCCAGGAGCTGTGCAAACAAATCAGATGTAGATTCCTTCTTCTATTGTATAAGTGAGATAGAGAGAGAGAGAAATTTTCTCTTTACTGTTATGATAACAACACAATGCTGTTTTGTGGGGCATAAGTGGACTCCATCTTATTAGTTTCTTGAAGTGAGCTCTTTCCTGAAACTTGTACTATTGAACCTAAAAATATCCTCATAGGTTCTGTTTGTGTGAGGAATGTTTGTGCAGGGCATAAAAAGACACCAACCTAAACTGCTCTAACAGCAGAAAGGGGAGTAAAGACACCAACTGGCATCCTGCCCCTGAAGGCCAAAGAATACCTATCAATGACCCTTAAGCGCTAATTAAGGATGCTAAATTACAGAAGGATACACCCTGGGAACAAAGAAAGTACAGAAATAAGAGGATAATCATGCTTGCAATTAGTGGTAATTAACAACTATATTGAACCTAGAAGCAGCATGACACAGCAAGGCCCATAGACTGACATGAGAACCAGCAAGTATCAAAGATTGGTAAAAACATGGAAACTTTGGGTATCATTCTGCAATTGTCATCTGGAGTATCGGATTCGTGACTGATAGAGTCCCGGCGCCCTCCTCGTGAACAGACTAGCTGGCCACAAGTCGGGCTCGAGCAACCTATAAAAGGACTGGTCACTATATCACAGCAGATTTGCAGAACTTTATGAATGTGTAGGTGAATGTGTCTGACTGTTTTCTGATATACATACATATACAATAAATGTGGCATATTGCCTTGTCCCCCTGAATAAGATCCTGCTAGTCTTTTCTTTTACAAGTGTAACATTTTGATGGAGAATTGCGAAAGCGGGGAGCATAGCATTATTCCACGATTATTATAAAAACTGGTGTGCACACGGCTGGCATTCATAAGCTTGGCAGCCTAGAAGAAGATCTGAAAATTTATTTTCTGGTTATCTGAGAAAACAAACAAACAAGAAGAGAGTTGTTGGGATAGGGGCTGTGGTCTGGTTCAGATGCTCTGGCTTATGGATCCCCATTTCCAGACTCGTTGTTACTGTCTACATTTTTCCTGGCTTAGGTTTTCCTTTTCCTCTGCTTCTGCTTTTTTCTCTCTCTCTCTTCCAGCCCCCCCCCCCTCACATCTGCACTTCTGTTTTTCTTAGAATTTGATGGAAGAAACTTTGGACAAACTTTGAATGTAATTTGTTTTGTTTTTTTGACAAAGAATAGACAAAGGCAGCTGTGTTGCAAAGATGGTACTTGGTGGCTCAGGTTTTATAAAAACAATATGCCACCCTAAGAAGTGAATAAAATACATTAGAATCAGCTCTGTAAAAACAGTGTCTGATAAACACAGCACTCTGTCTAAGAGAATGGAGAGTTTAAGATTACAAAACCATGTTGCCAGTGAAATATCAAAAGCTATGGCAGCTTCATAATAATGCTGAGATATAGTAAATTGGAGGCAAAAATAAGGGATTTAAAGGAAAAGAAAAGAGTTAAGAGAATTGCAGTTCAAAGTTGTGGAATGTGTTACAGGAAAATAATTCTTGGTTTCTTTACTTCCATTCTAAAGGAAAAATGGGCCCTTTTCCCCAAAGGAATGGTCTGTGAATTCTGACTCTAATAATTGAATATGGATGATTTAGTTAAAATCCCTAAAGGAAAAAAAGGCTTTCTTTGCAACTTAACTGCCTCCAAATCTATAAAAAGGAAATGTAATGTGCGAACAGCTGTGTAAATATAATTAGAAATAATTAGAAAGGAAAAAAAACGTGTATGCAAATATATTGTGTAAATTTGTAAGATTTTAAGGATGAAACCTAATATTTCTGGTTTTTAAAACCATGGTTTGTAAATTTAATATGAACTGGTCTTGTTTTGGATTTTTAAATAACGCCACTAAACTTCATTTGAATCTAACATTCAAAGTTGCAAAACTGGCAAACACCTTTTTGCCAGTCACAGGTCTATCAGTGCTGTTTGGCTTTGTTATTCAGCATTTAACCCGTAAGAGGTACCTCAGTGCTTTATAGTTTTACTATCTTTTTAAATAAGAGCCAAAGAATGTGAACATGGCTGTGGAGGGACAGCCAAAAACAGGAGAATAAAAAAAGATTCTGGATCCTTTTTATTTTTGATACCAAAATAGCAGATTAGAGGTGCAGTAAAAGAAGAAACTAAAAGGAAAGTGTCTCCTAGGAGCAACATCAGGGATAAGTTGCAAACCACTGAGCCTTAACGTGACTCTGAGTAACTAAGCACAAAACAAAGTTACACCTTATGTAAATATTCATATGGTTATTATAACATTATAGAGAAGTTAAATTATGAAAGAAATGTGCATTTTCCCATGACATATGCAGTGTATATTGTAGAAGGTCTAAAAGAAATGTAAACTGAACTTGATATTGAATTCAAATCCTATAAGAGCTCATAAAGGAGCCAGGATAGTTAGTGTTTTCGTTTTCAGATCACTGTGTGTTTTAAGAACAAACAAAAAACTGACAACAAATGGTGTCTGTTGATGCAAATGACATAGCTGATATGATAGTGAAAGAAAAGAACTGTCCAGAGATGGTAGCACAAAGGGACTGCATGCAGATAATGCACAGAATAGAAAGATAAGAAACAAGTCCGGCCTAACAATATTCCCTTACAAATTTACCCCTGGAGAATTCCAAGGATGTAATTAAATTAAAGCCTAGGCAAAGATTCCAAAAGGATATTGAACAGTCTGGCCTCAGAGACAAATTTTCTAAATAACAGGCATGGTATAAAAGAATACATATAAAACCCCACTTGTAATACTTGTCAAGAAAATTATACTAATATTATGGTTATTATTAAACCCTGAAAGAAATGTAACATTAATGAGTAACTCAGTAATGTGTATAGTTTTTTGGGGGAAAAAATGGTAACTGAAAACACGCCTCATGCTAAAAAGCCTTATGGTAACGTTACTTCTGAACTTTTACCTGTAGATAATCTTCAACTTGGCAAAGCAGAGAAAACATTACCAACCTGGCCTGCTGCATAAAAAGGGAAACTGCAATAGACCACCTCATGAATTTCATAAATTAAAAAAAGGAAATTTCACCCTAAAACTTTAAAAGGCAAACCACTAGCCAGGGTTTGTGATTAATTTGCTGAGCCCCATGTGGGTGGGGTGCTGCTCAAAGCACAGTTAAAAGCTGAACAGTCCTTTTCAGGGAAAAAGGGAAGGGAGAAAAGGGACTGAGGCCTGGCTGTGTCTGAGAAAAGTTAATTAAATAATCTGAAATGTTTAATGATATCTCCCAGATAGGGAGAGGGAAGGTTGTTCTGCTTTGTGTTTCAGATTAACAACCTGTGAATGCTGGAAGATCTAAAAGCACTTACAGCAAGAGTGAAAAAAAGAAAAGATCAAGGCCTTCATTTTGTGGATGGTAAGAGATGACCAGGAAAAAAGACAAAACCAAAAAAAAAACCCCAAACCCACAAGTAAAATTGAAAGCCTGTTAAAAAAAAAGAAATGAAATTTAAATCTGAATTCCCACCAGCCACAGGAAACTTTGGGTCTCATTCTGCGATCCTCCTCTTGGAATAATTGATTCTTGCCTGACAGAGGCCTGGCTCCCTCCTAGTTGACTGGCTTGAGCAATGCATAAAAGGAGTTGTAATTATATCACACCAGCTTGCAGAACTTTATGAATGTGTGTGTGAATGTGATGGCTTTTTGATATTCTTACACGTACAATAAATGTGGCACAGTGCCTTGTTCCCCTGAATAAGATCCTACTAGGCTTTTCTTTTAGAAGTACAAAAGGACATGAAGACTAAAAGGAGTCAGCGTAAGTACCTATTCCTCAGAACGACACAAAGCTTTAGTACATACCTGCCAGTTGCAAACCCAGACACAATTTCCTGAGGTTGCCATGAAGCTTTTGTGGCTTTGGTCAGAGGAGGGATGGGCTGGTTGGAGGAAGGTGTCAGAGACAATCTACTGCAGTGTGTCCACATTATATTACAGCCTGACACACACCCCTTCCAGAAGACCTATTTACACCTCTTTCATTTGGGAAATAGACAAGATGTCCATTCCCTATTTCACCTGGTTCAGGACTCGGTGCCACTGTGATTTGGATACTGAACATCCCGTCCCCATCACACACACTGTGTGTGCCTGATTCTGCCACGGCGAGATTTCTAACACAACTAGTTTCCTCTAAGCCAGAAATATGCTTTTATTTTTACTGCATTTTGGTGTTTCTCATCCTGTATGGAAATAGAGAGGCAGGGAAAAAGACAGAGCAGACCCCCCCGTCAAATTTTTACTCTCTTTACAAATATTTGAACCCCTACTCTGTGAATTTAAGATTTCTGCTACTCTCCTCTCAGTTCTTCTCTGGTCCCGATGAGCTCACCCCTCCTTAGAGGCCACAGAATGACTTCAGTTGAAGTCACTGGAAGTTCATGGCCGGTGAAAATCAGGCCTTTTATTTAAGTCCCTAAATATGGGATTAGGGTGAAATCCTGGTCCTGACAGCAGTTTTGCCACTGGTCTCAATGGGACCAAGATTTCACCCGTAGTATGGAACTTTACTCTCCATGCTGTGAAGATCTTGGCTTCAGATCCTGCTGCGGTGAGAGCTATTCTGTTGGGGTGTTAAAGGCAGATCCCCAGTTTATGTGGCATTCTGATTCCGGGCATGAGAAATGGGGATTTCAAAACACAGGGGCCCCGATTTTGCTTAAATCAGGAATTCCAGTTTCAATCTGGAGTGAGCCCGTGAAGGCAGAATGTGAGGGTAGAATCTGTCCAGTCTGTAAGCCCTGTGTGACCCATTGTTGTTCCAAAATCCTGGGTTTCACATATATTCATGAGAGAGGCTCTGGTTACGCGTCTTAACCTGGCAGTAAAGGTGCTGATTTGGAAAACGTGAAAGAACCGGAGAAAAAATCCACACAAACCAAAAAAAAGTAAGATACTAAGTTAGTTAGAAGGCCACAGTGAGACACAAAGAAATGATTTTAAAAACAAATGTTTCTCTAAATGACTTACAAGAAATCTTTAGTTCCAATTTTAAATCCCTTCCTGTTTCTGACAACACAAAACAGTTCCAGTCTCTGTGCTGGAAAATTCCTGCCCAGATTGTTCTTGACCTGAGCAGTTCCCGAGCCCTTAGCACTAACGATATTGCAGAACCAGGCAACTCACCCAAATGCCATGCAGCAGAGAGAGGAAACCTGCTTCCTGCGACCCAAAAATGAGTGCACGAATCTCACATCTGACACTCACAATGCTGGAAGGGACCTTTATGTTTCCCCTGTACAGTCCCAGGGGAGCCTGTGGTTGGCCAGGGCTCTGGGACAATTCCCTGCGCTCTGTGAGCAGTGGGAAGAGCAGAAAAGAATCCTTGGAGAATTTCAGCCTCAAAGCCTTCCCCGAGAGTGAAGAAATGAGTCACTGATAACAGAGCCTCAGATTGTCGGGGAAAACTGAGTCTGGCAGACTTGCTAGAGTTGTCCTGCACTGCTAAACCCCCGAGAGAAAAGAAGAGCCAAGTGTTAGACAAGCTCATTTATCTATCAGCATTTCAGTGTTGCTCATTGTCATAGAATCTGAGCATCCGCTGTGACTCTCTGCTGATGATCCCAGTGCTGAATCCCTGAGACCACGACGTGCACGTGGACAGGCTCTTGCACATCCTTGTTTCAAACGTAGGATTTCCACCCTGAGTAACAGTCCTACCCATCTGCTAACCTCTGTAACATAGGGCAGTACAGATTATCCCAGTTTTGTCATTAACCCTTCGGTGCAATATCCTGTCATGGGGAAGTTCAATTTCCTGAGCCCCCTTCAGAGATCAGCACGTGCCCCGAAACCTGTGGACTCTCGGCCTTTGTCTTTTTAGCCTAGCTACTGTAACTGCGCAGACTGTCATTCGGGTGGGGGGGGTGGAGTGAGATGTTCAGGGCTGAGTTAGTTGCCCATTGCCCATCTACATTCAAATGGACTTCTTTATTAAGAATAGCTGGTTGCTTGACATATTCTCTCTGCACATCGGTATTGTTTGTTCCTGCTCCCTCAGGAAGATTTCTTTAAAATACATTCAGCTCTCTTGGACTCCTTTCCCCCTCTTATGGCATCCCAGGGGATCCTCACTCCAAAAGGGAGACAGAGTCTGCTTTTCTGAAGTCCAGGGGGTGTGTCCTGCTGTCCTCCTTTCTTCCTTTTGCCAGGATATGGATCTCTACCATCTCATGGTCACTGCCCCCTACCAAATCTTCCTGATTGATCAGCCATGATTTCCCTTTACATAAACCATGTTGACTCGTCCCCAAGGGATCATGTTCATCTATATGTCTGATCATTCTGTTCTTTACTACACTTTCAACCAATTTGCCCAATATTGAAGTTGGACTTACTGGAGTGTAATTGCCAGGATCACCTCTGGAGCCTTTTTAAAAAAATTGGCATCACATCAGCTATCTCTTTGTCACCTGCTCAGAAGGTGTGTTGTCTGCAGAGCCATGCATGGGGCAGGAGGATGCCTGAATGGCTTCCCTTGGTTCTCCTGTTTCAATCCAGTCTCTGGTATGGCTGGGTGAGGGTGCAGAGAAGGGTAGGCAGCCGTGCCCCTGGAATAGCCCCTTTTACAACTGCTGCTGCTCTCATTAATCTGCAGCAGCCATAGTGCTCAAGAAGGGCCACGACTGCTATTGCAAAACAGCTCTATGCCTTTTGTCATGGCCCCTGGGTGTTTAACCAGAGACGGGACAGAGACAGATCCTGTACCATGGGACAAAACATCCACATTCCTTCTTTGTACTCACTGTATCCACAGCAATTCTGAGGTCTAAACTGACATGGATATTTCTCTTTATGTGATAACATCCCATCTCTCCCCTGGTATTACATAAACACAGTCACTGTGAAAATGTTGCTCCCGAGCTTGCACTGTCCTCCCTTAGAAGTTGGTGAGGGAGATCAGTAGCTCAGACCCAACGTTACAAGCAACGGAGCTGGGTGATGAAATGACATGTCACTTAATGAAAACCATAATAATCCCCACACGAATGGGTTTGGTTTTCACACTGCACACGATTGGGTTCATTGGGGCGGGATCAGCAAATAGACATTGCCCAGGACAGTCTGAAGCAAGGGAGAAGAGCTCTTCACAAATCTGTGCATCACAGACAAGACAATATCTGCCATGTAGAACAGAAGGACGACACAGACATGGGAGATGCAGGTGTTCAGGACCTCGAGGCGCTCCACATGGGATGCGATGCTCAGCAATGTTTTGAGGATCAGTACATATGATAGGATGATGAGTATGACATCCAACCCCACTGAAGTGAGGGGTACAAAGAAGCCATAGATGATGTTGACTCTGATATCTGAACAAGCCATTGTTATCACTTCCTGGTGCTGGTAGTAGAAATGGGAGAGGACCTTTGCTTGCAGTATCAGTACTGTTTCTGAAGAATGGGGAGTGGGAATATTAGGGTCTCTGCTCTTAATAAAGTCACCGCTACCTTCTTGGCTCTTCTCAGCCAAGTGTTAAGTGTTAAGATGGAATCATATCTGAGGGCATTATAGATTATAATGAAGTGGTCAAAGGCAATGGCTGAAAGCACAGAGAATTCAGTGAACGTGAGAAAGTGGATGAAGAACAGCTGGGCAAAACAGGCATCATGGCTTATCTCCCTACAGGTAAACCAGAATATGCCCAGTATTGTCAGCATGGTGGATATTGATATTCCAAGGTCTGTGATGGACAACATGGAAAGGAAAATGTTCATGAGCACATGAACAGAAAAATTGAATTTCCTCACTTTGAAGTAACACATATTAAGCAGAAGGGGATAGGAAACCAAATGTGGATGTCTTCCTTTCCAAATATTCTAATGAGAAGGAATGTTGCAAGTTGGTGTCATTGACAGCTGACATAATGCACTGGGAAGCTCCGAGGAGTTTTGAACTGTGCTGCCTGAAGAGAAAAATAATAGGATACTAGAGGATATTGAATGAGACATCGTTGAGCAAAAATAGTCTTGGATTTATACCGCTGATAGGAAGATACACACTGCCAGACTGGATCAGATCTGTATTCCATCTAGCCCATTATCCAGTAGCCAGTAACAGATGCTTCCAAGGAAGGTAGAAGATGCCCTGCAATACAGAGCTGATAAACAACCTGCCCCAAGAGGACGTTTCCTCCTGACATGCACTAGTTAGACAAATTTTATGTTGTAAATCTGGAAAGTTGATAGCTCCTCCAAGACCTTTAAAAAAAAATCTCACTACTGTAATTAGCCAGGTTCTGAGTTCTGGAACATTGACTTCAACAGTGTCACTCCAGATTTACATGTGGAAATTGGATCGGAACTAGGCTTGATTTACTTTCACTTACCCAAACCTTCCTGCTGATACACTCTAACCCCCAAAAGTTGCTCCAAGAGAAGCTGAAGTGCTTTGCCTGTCCAGTGTCCATAAAATCATAGAATATTAGAGTTGGTAGGGACCTCAGGAGGTCATCTAGTCCAACCCTCTTCTCAAAGCAGGACTAAACTCAGCGTTCAGTGTTGACTGAATGCAGAAAATTCGATCATCCTATTTGCTTCTATTTACCCTCACAGGACCCCATCCTCTCCCCAGACAAGGGTTCTGTAGATATTTGGCAAGTTCCAAGCTAACACAGAAAGTTACTTCATCTTGGAGGGGAGAGGAGTTGGGGTCCTAAATATTGAATCATGCATACGTTAGTTCTCACTCATATGCAGTTGAGTTTGCAAGTTACCTCAGCCATATTCACGGAACATGTGATTGGCATAAATTACATAAAGACACTATATAATCCCGTTACCTGCACCTCATCTCTCCTCTGTGCTGAAACACAGTGCAGTAGGTCTGTTGGCTCATGAATTTTTGGAAAATCTCACTCAAATACTGCAGAATTATTGTGTGCAGGACCCTGCATTTCTGTGTTAGGAACAGCTTCTGGTCAGTTACCAGGAAACGGTGTCATAAAACTGCTCACTGAATTAAAAATTAATATGATAAGCCCATTGCAAAGAGCAGTTGGAATACCTCTTAAATACTTTCTAAAGCAAAGTCCATTAAGTAATAAAGTTACCCATGCTCTTTCCTGTACAGATTCCAACAACTCTGTGTCTGGCTTTCCATAGACATGCATGTAATGAAAGTATGGTCTGTAATAATTGTATTACGATGAAAGGCTTTGATATTATATTTATAGCACCATCTTTTAAGGACACACGTGTAAGCCCATTCTTTCCCCTCAGACCTTGTTTCAGTGAGGATTTCTGAGGTTAGAGGGTGACCTAAAATGCAGTGTGGGTCATTTGGATTTCTGAAGATTTTGAAAAGATTGCAGCCTCTAGGCCAGCATTCTTTCGCTTATCATCAAAGATTGGTCTGGGAAATCCTATGCAACTAGTAGCTCTTCTATCCTTGGGTTACTATCTGACTGGTTCCCACTTGAATCTTTGTCGTCGATCTGCAACTTTCATCCGGAGAGATGCAGGCTTTGTAAAAAGCATATTTGATAATAATGCCCTAGTCCCTTTTTCATTTTCAGACATCTACAAGTTTTAAAATGATGGTGTGAATCAAGCACATAGTGTGTAAACCCCAGGGGGTCTCAGGACTGCAGTTTGATAACCACTGGTCTAGTATAGAGTAACCCCAGCTCCTGTTATAGTGCTACAATGGGGGTTTAGAGAGAGTGGTTTTAAAAGTGAAATCTATGAGTATTTATGGAAATCAGACGTCATTTTACACATGAAAGTTGTTTATTGCTCGCTCTCTGACTGTCCATGTACTGTATTGATAAAATACTCACCAACCTAGAACAGTACTGTGACAGCAATGGATCTCAGCTGCCGTAAATATGAATGTGTATGATAAACGCAATTCTAGAGCTGTTGATTGTATGGCTATATTGAGTAAATATGGGGATATTACCAGCATGGCTTGTCCCAGTTTAATAGCAGGCTGCATGAAAACAAACAGGACTGGAAATAAAAGCTAAACAAAAGCCATCCCTTACAACACTTCAATGAGGCTGAGAGAAACCACAGAGCTTCATGTTGTGAAGACCTCATTTCCAGGCTCCAGCCAAGTCACACAGCTTTTTTTTTCCAGTGCTGGGGGTCTGTCCAGAGGTGGGGAAGCTGGTGCAGAGAACCTCATCAGACTGACAGACACACAGACACCACTGGGGAAATCAGAAGACACTCAGCCTGCCTCGTCCCCATCTGAGTTGAACGGTTTGAGAGTCATGTACAGACTTGTTTTCAAACTCTTTTATTCTCTCTTGGGATGCTTTATTCCTACAATCCAGACTAACAATACTTTGGCTCAGGAAGGCTGGTCACTCTTGTCCCCAAAGGTCACAACTCCCAAAGGGAAGAAGCACAGGGGCTGAGCCTGCTGCTGGCCAAACCAATTTAACTCCCAGTGTGCTGTAGCCCAGGGCCCAGTCTGAGAGTGGGAGAATGGCGGGAAAAGGAGGAGGCTCAGATCTGGCATTCAGAGACCAGAGAGGAGGCAGAGATGCATGATGCCCGTAATGATCAGTTTCCAATGGATGGAAAGGAAACATTTTACTGTGGGTCAAAATTGAGCTTGAGCTTCTGTCACTCGTGTTACTGGACCACAGAGCTCTGGTCATCCAGAGCAGGGAGTTGTAACAGCAGAGCCCTTCTCTGTTGGCCTCATGAGGGATCAGCCAGGAGAAACTTGAGCAGTGTTGCAACCCCGTGTGCCCACTGGCAACCCCACTCACTCATGGGTCACAAAGCCACCCACTCAAACTCGACCAGCTGGCTTTGCTCGGCTTTAATGATATAAAAATACCACAATTCACAAAGACAGAGAATAGGTAAAACGAGCACAGAAGGAACACCAGCCAGACATGGGCTGCTTTGAGACCTAGGGCTCCAGTGAAGATGAAGGTGGAAGCACTGAAGCCACTGTTGTTGGAAACTGACATGTGGTGTGTGATGCTATTGTCCAGCTGCCTTTACAGAATCATGGAATGAAAACTATTCTAGTTATTGGCATCAGATTGAGTGTTATCAGAATCAGTCCCTCAGTATCTCTAGAGGATATATTGTCTGCAAATATTTCCCAATATTGCATCAGTATAGATTGCTTTAGGCCCTCACATTGGAACAACACACAGTCAAATGTCAGGGGTGTTACTATTTGGATTTCTGACCAAAGTGAACAATATGTGAGCGGTGTTACTCTTTGGATACCTGGCAGACTGGATTTAGGGTCTCCTCCAGCCCCCTTCTCAGAGTATCTGAGCATCTTGAACATATTAATCTTACTTCCACCTCTGTGAGACAGGGCAGGGCTATTATCTGCTTGTTCATAGGCTCAGACACAGTCTAGGGTTTTCCCACAGTCACACAGTGGGAAGGAATCAAACCCAGTTCTCCTGAGTGGCAGATCTGTGCCAAAATCAAAGAACATGCCTCCCAGCTGGACCGGCTGGATTCTTGCTCCCTCAAAGCTGCCCCACTGCAAGTTGAGACCTTTTCTCCTAGTTTTGTCATTTGCTACCACTGAGAACTGCCTATCTCCATCCTCCCTGGAATCCCCTTTCAGGTAATGGAAGGCCGCTATCAAATCCCCCCTTATTCTTCTCTTCTAACAAGCTTAATTCCCTCAGTCTCTCCCTTTAAGTGATGTGCTCTGGCCACCTCATTATTATTGTTGCCCTCCGCTGGATTCTTTCCAATTCCTCCACATCCTTTCTGATCACTGATTTGGGGAGACTTAGGAGAGGAAGGGATTGTTGCAGCCTGGTGAGTGGCAGAGTGGAAAACTTTGAGATCCAGAGAGGTCAAAAGAGTGAAAGATGGAGGAGAGTGAGGAATGGTGAGAGTCAGGATCCATACTGATGGAAAATAGATCTCAGAGTAAATGAGATACCAACAGTGCTGGTTCTCGGGAAGTCATGGAAAGGCTGAGTGACAGGGTGTTTGGGGTGGGGGATGGCTGGTGACAACACTTAAAAGTAATCAGGTGATGGTAGAAGAGAGCAGTGCTTGGTGGTGGAGTGATAAGAAATCAGGTGTGAGGAACTTCTCAGACTGTGAACTTGAACACGACTGAGCTCAGCCAGATAGGGGCAGAGCATTCTTGATTAACGAGGACACTTCCTTTCTCCCTCCTGTCACACAGGTTTGAAGTTGGTGGCCCCAGACGATCACATTCTGCACATGTATTTTCCCACTTTGTCACGAAGCTCTTTGATTTTTACCCCATAAATGATAGGGTTGAACATGGGAGGAACAAAGAGATAGAGATTGGCCAAGAGGATGTGAATGTGGGCAGGAATGTCCTGACCGAACCTGTGTGTCAGGGCAGAGAAGAGGCTGGTAGTACAAGATATCAGGATTACACAGATGTGGGGTATGCAGGTGTTGAGAGCTTTTCGGTTGGCCTTTTTGGAAGAAATCCTGAGAATGGCCCTGATGATCATCCCGTAGGACAGGCCAATCAGTGTTAGGTCTAACCCGATGATCACTAATAATATTACGAGGCTGTAAATCTGGTTGACTGTGGTCTCCCCACATGAGATCTTCACTACAGCGATATACTCGCAGTATGTGTGGGGGATAACGTGGTTGGCGCAGAATGACAGCCTCCGAAGTAGCAGGGTCATGGGCAGAACCAAGAGAACAGCTACCATCAAACCCCCTAGCACTAGCTTAACAATTCGTTCATTGGTGAGGATGGTGGCGTATCTTAGGGGGTGGCATATGGCAACGTAGCGGTCAAAGGCCATTATCACTAGGACAGCAGATTGCGTAACACCAAGCATGTAAATGAAGAAAATCTGAGTTAGGCAGCCATCTACAAGGATGCTTCTGGAACGAAACCAAAATATGCACAGTGCCTTCGGAGCAATGCAGGTAGACTGGCCGATGTCTGTGAGTGCCAGCATACAGAGCAGCAGGTACATGGGCTTTTGCAGGGTCTGCTCTTTGACAACAACAAACAGAATTGTGAAATTTCCAAATAGGCTGATAATGTAGAACATAGAGAAAGGGATGGAAATCCAGATGTGGGCAGCTTCCAGCCCCGGGATGCCATTTAGGATGAATGTTGACATTTCAGAAGGAGTGAGGTTGAAAGCCTCCATGAAAAGATCGAGCCACTGATCTGGATCAGAAATGCTGAGGGTTCCTGTGAAGGGAGAGAAACACACCGAGGGTGGTTAGGTAACAAATAGCACAGTAAATATTTGATAGTTACTAACAATTTAGAAAGGGGGGTGAGCAGTGAGGTGGCAACATTATTCCCCTCTCTCTGGCACTGGTGAGGCCATATTTGGAGTATTGTTTCTAGTTTTGGGCCCCCCATTAGAGGAAAGATGTGGACAAATTGGACAGAATCCAGCAAAGGGCAATGAAAATGTTAAGTGGACTGGAGCACATGTCTTATGAGGAGAGGCTGAGGCTACTAGTCTTGTTCCATTTGCCGAAGAAAAGAATGAGGGAAGATATGATATCAGCCTTCAACTGCCTGAAAGGGGGTTCCTGGAAGATGGAGATAGGCTTTTCTCAGTTGTATCACATGTAAGAACTGGGAACAGTGTTCTCAAGTTGCAGTCGAGGAGGTCTAGGTTGGATATTAGGAAGAAGTTTTTCACTAGGTGAGTGGTGAAGCACTGTAATGGAGTACCTAGGGAGGTCGTGGAATCTGCACGGTTAGAGATTTTTAAGGCCTGGCTCGATAAAGCTTTGGCTGGTATGATTTAATTGGGGTTGGTCCTTCTTTAAGCAGGGGGTTGAACTAGATGACCTCCTGACATCCCTTCCATTCCTGATTTTGTATGATTCTATGATTTGCAGATGGCACCAAATTATTTGGGCCATAATCCGGTTAAGAGATATCCTTAGAGGGAGCTAAAGAAGCATAGTGATAAGGCATGATGTTCAAAGTCAATAAGTGCAATGTACATGCCCATTGGGGGAAAAAACTTTATTCTGCCTTGCTAACTGACAAGGGAGGCAGAAACACCAGACAGCAACCCAGCTCCTTACCCTTCTCATTCTTGAATACTGTTAAAGTTTGCAGTTCCCAAAAAATTGAGAGATTGTACATAATGAAGAGGACGGGTCACTGATTCACAGCGATCTGGACTGGTTGGTAAACTGGGTCGAAGCAAACAATATCATGATAATAGGCGAATTGGCTATAAGGACTAGGCCTAAAAACTATGGAAGGCCTAGCAAAATATAAAGAATTGATCAAGTTGCACAGGGAACTCAAATAGAGCAATGACTGCACTAAAACATTTGAGCCAAACAGAACCATAGAAATTTGCTCAATAGAGATATGCTCAACCACAATGATATTCTCAAGTAGAGGTCAACTGCCAGAGGCAAGCAATCACAGAACATCGGATGTGCTTAAGCAGACTTCCTCAGGCTTCTGCAGGATAGCTAAAGCACGTAAAATTGTTCAACCACAGAGTGCTCGGAAAAGTAAATAAATACTCAGAGCAGACGGATTAGTGGACTGCAACCCAGCTCAAGAGGTGGGTGTCTACTCTTCAGCCTATTGAGAGGACACCAACCCTAAGAAGCTTGCGAGCTCCAGATCCCAGCAACCATCTGTTGAGAATGAGGATTTTGAAGCAAGGATCCAGGCCAGAGGCTGAGGCAGAGTCTGGCCGTGAGTATAGCATCCGGATAGTTCAGGAGTCTGTGGACTCAAGGAATCAGGGAGATTTAACTGAGATCTGCAAAGCACGTCTCCACTAGGCAATTGCTAGAGTGCTTATAAGGGATAAAGGTTAATAGGAAATTAAGGGAAATAGTTAGGTTTGTTTAGGTTTAAGGATCAAGCATAAGTTGTGTATAAGTTAAAGGACTTGTCCCAGCTACCATCCGTCTCTCGCCAGTTGGAAACCCAGACACAACTTCCTGATGTTGTTTTTCCAAATTGGTAATTGCTGAAGTTGCCATGAGGCTATTGTGGGACTGGTGACAGGAGGAGGGATGGGCTGGGTGGAGGAAAATCTCAAAGACAATCTACTTAGGTGTGTCTACATTAGAGTCTCAGACATCCCCCAGATCTGGGAGATTTCAGAAGGCCTACTTACACTTCTTTGATGTGTGAATTAGGCAGGATTTCCATTCCCAATTTCTCCCCGTTTCAGGACTCCGCTCCAGTGCAATCTGGATACTACACATCCCGCCCCGACCACACACATACTATGTGTGCCTGCATTTGCCTGCCGGGAGTTTTGCCATTGATCTGAATGGGACCAAGATTTCACACTTAGTGTTGATATCTAGGCTTCTAGCAGTGAAGATCCTGCCTTCAGATCCTGCAGCAGTGACAGCCATTCTGTTAGGGTGCTGAATGCACCTGAAGGAAGACCCCTACTTTATGTGTGTTCCTGAGACCGGGTAAAAAGGTGGGGATTTCAAAACACAGGGGCCCTGATTTTGCTTAAATCAGTGATGCCAGTGACAATCTGCAGTGACCCACTGAATGCAGAATGTGAGGGCAGAATTTGGCCAGTCTGTAAAGCCCTGTATGATTCATTCATGTTCTGAAATCTTAGGCATCACAGATATTCTCGACAAAGGCTACAGCTACACATATTAAACCAACAGTAAAGTTGCTGAATTGGAAAATTTGAGAGAACCAGAGGAAAAAAACACACAGACCAAAAAAAAAAAAAAAAGGAAGATACTAAGTCAGTTAGGACACAGTGAGAGACAAAAAAATGGACTTAAAAACAAATTACATACAACAAATCTTTAGCTCCAATTTTAAATCCCTTCCTGTTTCTGACAACACTAAACAGTTACAGTCTCAGTGATGGATAATTCCTTCCCAGATTGTTCTTGACCTGAACGATTCCCGAGCCCTTAGCACTAACTATATTGCAGAACCAGGCAACTCACCCAAATGCCATGCAGGAGGGAGAGGAAATCTCCTTACTGTAAGCCAAAAATCTCATGTCTGACACTTGCAATGCTGGACAGGGACCTTTATGATGCCCCCGTACAGTCCCAGTGGAGTCTCAGGTTGGCCAGGATGCTGGGAAAATTCCCTGCACTCCTTGAGCAGTGGGAACAGCAGAAAACAGGCCCTTGAGAATTTCAGTCTAAGAGCCTCCCTCTAGAGTGAAGAAATGATTCACTGAGAACAAAGCCTCTGTTTGTCAGGGTAAATTGATCCTTGCAGACTTGCTAGAGTGGTCCTGCACCGCTAAAACCCCACAGAGAAAAGAAGAGCCAAGCATTAGACGTGTTAATTTATCTATCAGAATTTCTGTGCTGCTGCTCATTGTCAGACAACCTGTGCATCTGCTGCTATTCCTGGCTGATGAGTCCGGTGCTGAATCCCTGAGGTCATGACGTGCACGTGGAAAGGCTCTTGTGCATCCTTATTTCAAACATAGGATTTCCACACAGGGGAAATGCTCCATGACAGAGGGCAATAAATATTATCCCAGGTCAATCATAAACCTCTTGGTGCAATATCCTGCCATGGGGAAGTGCAGTTTCCTGAGCCCCCTCCAGAGATCAACACATGCTCTGAAGCCTGTGGACTGATGCCCTTTTTCTTTTTAACCCAGCTACAGTAACTGCACATTGGGGTAGGGAGAGTGGAGAGAGATGTTCAGAGGCAAGTGAGGTGCTCATTGTCCATCCATATTCAAATGGATGTCTTTGTTAAGCCAAGTTGGTTACCAGCCATATTTGCTATCCTCTCTGCACATTGGTATTGTTTATTTCTGTGCCATCAATAAGGTTTCTTTAAAATACAGCCAGCTCTCTTGGACCCCTTTCCCCCTCATATGAGCCTCCCAGGGGATCCTGCCCATCAGCTCCCTGAGGGAGCCAAAGTCTTCTTTTCTGAACTCCAGGGTCTGCAATCTGCTGTTCTCCTTTCTTCCCTTTTTCAGGATCCTGAACTCAACCTCATGGTCACTGCTGCCCAGGTTACCAGCCACTTCTAGTTCCCCTACCAATTTTTCCTTTTTAGTCAGGCATGATTTCCCTTTACATAAAACATGTTGACTCTTCCCCAAGGTATCGGGCTCCTCTGTGTGTTAGATAATTCTTAACTATAGTTTCAAACAATATGCCTGCTATCGAGGTTGGGCTTTCTGGTCTCTAATTGCCAAGATTGTCTCTTGAGCCTTTTAAAAAAAGTTACAATCACATTAGCTATCCCAAGTCATCTGGTACAAAAGCTGATTGAAGTGATAAGTTACATACCACAGTATGTAAAACAGCTCTACAGATTTTCTCATGGCCCCAAAGATGGGACAGTGACAAGTCATGGAGAATGGGACGAAACATCTATGTGCCTTCTCTGAACTGACTGTATCCACAGCAATTCTGAGGTGTGAGCTGACACCAATACAGCTCTTTATGCAATAACATCCCACCCATCCCCTGGCTCTGCACAAACACAAAGTCTTTGTAAATATTTGATGAACACCGTAATAATCCTTGCATGAATGGGTTTCGTTTTCACACTCTGTACGATTGGGTTCATCAGGGGCAGGATCAGCAAACAGACATTGCCCAGGACAATCTGAAACAAGGAAGAGGAGCTCTTCACAAATCTGTGTATCAGTGACAAGTAAATCCCTGGTATGTAGGAAAGCAGGATGACACAGACATGGGAGACGCAGGTGTTCAGTGTGTGACCCGTCCGTGCCTAGGGTAGCCACCTGAAAATGCCAAGGTCATTTCGATTGGCTTTTTTGGAGGAGATCCTGAGAACAGCCCTGATGATCAGCCCATAGGAGAGGCCAATGAGTGTAAAGTCTAATCCAATGATCACTAATAATACTACCAGGCCGTACGTCTAGTTGACTCTGGTGTCCCCACACGAGATCTTCACCACAGCGATGTGCTCTCAGTATGTAGAAATATATCATATCTCATAGGAATCTCTAAAATTAAGATTATATTACCCATTATCCATTTTATTGTTCATTTTCTCTATATATCAGTCATTTTTATCATGTCTATCATTTTGTTATCTTAATAAAAACTTGTAAAATTATATAAATTTGACTATTACTAAGAACTTTCCTGTTGTGCACCCCAGGGTCCCTTAACTCTTCTGGAGCCTGGTTCAGGGATAAGAACCTTATTATCTTCTGATAGGATCAATTGGCGAGCCTATAAACCTCATTCAAATAAATAGAACACCCAAATTCAGACTACAAACTGGCAACCCAGCCAGAAGACTCGAGGAGTGTGTGATAGGAATTTGATAGGTATTTGGAGATTAAATTGAGTTAGAGCGCAAATAGATTGATCTGTGTATAAGTCTGGTAGTCTGCTTTGAAACACCAGAAATTTTATTTCCTTTGATTTTTTCTTGGCAGCAGTCCCAGAAGTAGTTTTCTGTTTCTCCGTAGGAAGTGTTTATGAGCATCAATTAATCTTGTAAGTAAATTGAACTTTTTAAAGTGATAAGTACATTTAAGGGGCTTTGAATTGTAGGAATAGTATTGATGACAAGGTACCGGAGTGAATATAATTGCAGTAGCATTGGGTCCCGGTGAGCCACACTTTGAGGTGACAGGGAAGTTGATTTTTGCCTTGTTTAAGCAGCCAGAAAGGCCGCAGCATTTTCAGTCCCTACAACTCTCCTGGGCTGCACTCAGATCCATCACCAGCTTACCCCTGCTGTTTGGTAGGTCCCAACTGATTAAAAACATCTCAATCAACTAAGAACAAATTATTCATTGAGGGAAGAGAAGGGGACTCACCCCACCCTTCTGTTGTTTTGGAACTTGTTCGAAGTAACTAAAAAAAAATTGTTGAGACTAGTCAGGGGTGTTATTTTCTCTTTTAATTACCTCTTCTTTTGTAATCAAAGAGATGCCTTCAGATTGAGAGTTAGAGATTTTAAAGTTTAGACTATAGTGGTTATTACTATAGTGTTTGTAAGCTGGCAAATAGAATTATATAGAGCTCTTATTAGGTTTTTCATTTTAGATTTTAAGTAAGTTCATTTAGTGTTAAGATGAGTGAGACAAGAGCCATAGAGTCTGTGGGCATGGCCCACATTATGGCTTTGGAGGATTATGCCAAGAAATACATCAAGGAACATAAAGGAAGTATAGGACAACTAAGAAATAGTGACATTATATCTGAACATCGTAATCCATGGGGTTTTGTGAGTTAGGTTTTTCATCAGGAAATAGAACAAAAGAAAAGAAAAGCTAAAGAGGTGAAAGGAATTGCTGTAGAGCATTTACTGACAGCTTGTAGTGCACCTGGGCGGAAAATGAATAAGAAAATAGAGTTACTTAGAGAAGCCCAGCAAACTTTGGAGGAGAAAGAAAATTAACCAGAAGTTAACAATTCGACTAAGTGAAGTTTCAGAGAACCGATTAGCCATTTATAAAAAAGGACAGGAGTTGGCAAAATTGTTAGAGCAAAGAAGTATGAAGTGCAGGAAGCAGACAAAAAATTCGTAGCTGGCAGGAACAGGCAGCTACCAGCGTAAGATCGTTGGATGACTACAGATCAGAGCATGGTCAGTTGTTAAACCAAATTAGTGAGTTGGAAGGTTTCTTAGACTGTTATGAATCAGAGCAGGAGGTTGTTAGATCAAAATCGTGAGTTGGAAAAACTTTGTGAGATGTTAGAGAGAGAGAAGATGAATCAGCCCACTGCATTGCCAAAGTGTAACAGAGATACAAAAACTTTGGCTGAGAGCTCCTTGAAAGATAGAGCAAGCAAAGAGGTGCAGACAGTGACACAAGTAGTGAAAGAGTTAGAGGACTACGGAGCATTGGTTCCTGTCCCTATTGGTATGATAGAACCAGTGGAGGAAAATCAACTTGCAGGACCAATTACTAGAAGTAGGGCGAGAGTGTTAGTTCAATCTGACACTGTACCTTTAGAAGCAGAGTCGGAGGTTGCGTCTTGGTAGTTGAAAGACGAGTCAGAAGAGAAAGTTAGTGGTGAAGCAGTTGCAAGTGGTCTGTCAGAAGAAAAGAGAAGTCCTAGAGTGGCAGAGCAGGAGGAGTCAGACGTCATCTCGGAGAAGGTGACTGCTGAGGTACAAAATAAGACAAGCGGAGAAAAAGGGGAGGAGATATCTTCTCTTCTGTTAACATCTGCTCTTGCTAGAGAAGAGTATGTGTTTTGGATTCTGTGATTGTGCAGGGATTATAAATTGCAGTTTCACAAGTGACACAAGCAACTAGTGCATGTGATATAGTAATTTCTAGATTACAACAGAGAGCAATGCAACAATGCAGGGATGCTATCCCTACATCTCCACCTAATGTTACATTGGCATCTTATAATTCAAGAGTTCTAGCCCCTTCAGGTGGACACTTGGCATCATTTGAACAATCATTACGAGCATTACCTAGGTCCTTTGAATTTCATGAACCAAGAACATCCCCTTGGTATATGCTGTTATCTCCCAGTGTACTTATGAAACACCTGACTATACCTCTTCAGGACCTAGGGAATGTTCTGTGCCAGTGTGGGGAAGCCTTACATGGGGAATGTAGAAATTTAATGGAAAGCTACCCTGATCTAATGGAAAGTTCTGATAGTTTTGATGATGGACATACTAATCAGGATAGGAGAATAACCCCATCTCTTGATTTGGGGAGTCAGACCCCGGAAATCATAAAATCAGATTCAGATTGTCCTGTAGCAGTGGTTACAGATATTAAGACCCTTGATTTGGTGGCTAAGCAAATAGGAATGATGGAGGGTACCTCTGTTGCAGTAAAAGAACAGGAAAAGGCAAAAGGGTTTGGCTTACCAAGGGAAGACTAGGTAAAATCCTACAGCTCACAGTAAATCGAGTGTTGTGGAGTATCTTACCCCCTGAATATACAGTGGGTGAGAAATCTTTTAAGGAAACAGTAGCCTTATTGGAACATAATCAGCACCCAGAGCAAGCTGGAGTGGCCATCCTTTCGAATTGAAAGCAAAGACTCAATGAGTCTCCACATCAATTTCATCTTTGGTTAAGTGCAGCTTGGCACAGCCACATGAGAGAGGACATAGACTGGCCACAATATGTAGCTTATTGAGCAATAATTCTCTTCCACAATTGCAGGAAAAGGTTAATATGCATGTTAATGATAACACTTCCTTGAAGTATGCATTGGCCTTATTGGCTAATGCACATTCCCAGGGAGTCCTTAAAGTAGTTTGGCATGGGCCCCCTGTTGCAACACTTCAGGAGCCGCACACTAATCCCACAGTAAAAATTGAGGGACATTTGAGGACATCACCTCAAGGAATGTGCCGAGGTGTTTCTAAATGCCCTGAAAACAAAATAATTCTAATCCACGTAATAATCCTGGATCTTTGAGTGGGCATGCCCCTCAACAGGGTTATATGTTCGGATCCTGTGCTGGGCGCCAGGATCGTGTTCCTTTATTTTCAGATACAGCCCAGGACCAATCACAACCGTAGGGATCCAGATCAGCACTATTCCATCAAAATGACTTGGTCATGCCAATGCTGAAAGCAATGCAGCAGACTCTGGAAGCTCAACACCAGAATATCTGGGAACTTCGGACACGTCTAACTAAGCTGATGTTGGAAGGCCAAGGCACAGTACACTCAGACCGTCCTGTAGCCTCCATTGACCCATTTTCTTCTCTCCCATGGACAGCTTCCCCTGCTACAGGGTTGGCTGCCCCTGAGGACATGGCTGGAGAACCCAAGGACTACTTCTCTGCAGAATACTCGGAATGATGCCATCAGGCCCCAAGTGAAGTTATAGCTGCTTCAAGCAGGGATGCAAGTGGGAGACCTACAGTATCTGCAGTAGTAGGGGGCCACTACATGAATTTTATTGTAAAGACTGGGGCAGCGATTAGCATTATTCATGTTGAAGACCCTAAATCCTCTCCTCTGTCTTCAAAGCGGACAAAATTGCTATCAACTTTTGCAAGTAACCGAATCATAACCACATTATCTAAACCCATTGAAACACAAATAGGTCACATATGAAAATCTCACATATTTGCTCTAATGAGCTTGGCAGACCCAAGAAACAGCTTATTAGGATCTGATTTCCTATACAAACAGGAATGTGTTATTGACTTGACTAATCAGTTGTTATATTTTACAGATCAGGCAATTGACTTCCCACTGGTAACCGAGCCTGAATGTGGCATGGTGTCTCCATTGGAGGAATCAGAACCAGAAGACTATGACATGGACAAAATAGTGGCTAAACACGCAGACCAGCCTGAGTTACAAGCTTGGCTCTGCAAGCATGCGGATGCATTTGCCACACACAAACACGACTGTGGATGCATGGCACTCACTATTATTGTAGAAGGAGGAGATGTACCAGCCCAGAAACAATATCCTTACCCAGACCAAGCCAAACCATATGTAGACAAGACTGTTACGTCTTTACTGACACAGGCAGTGCTATGTAGGTGCACTTCCACTGCCAATTCCCCTATTTGGCCTGTTAGGAAACCAGATGGTTCCTGGCATCTCACAATTGATCACAGATAGCTTAACCAAGTAACACATACTTGTGCCCCTACGGTGTCCAGGATACCAGACCTTTTCAAATCCTTTGACCCATCAGCAGCATGGTTACTTTTCTTGATATCAGTAACAGCTTTTGGATGTTACCCTTAGCCCAAATTTCTCAATACTGATTTGCGTTTAGTTTCCAGGGGGTCCAATATACATGGAATCGTTTACCACAAGGATATAAAAATTCCCTGGCATTGTTTCATGCTGAGACGAGGCAGGTACTGTCACGATTCTCTAAACCAACTGCTTTGTCTCAATATGTAGATAACCTTTGTGTAGCAACTTGTACCAAAAAGGAGCACCTGGAAAGACTTGATAAGCTCATTCAAATCCTAAAGGAAGCAGGCTTGAAGTGTAATCCTGCCAGGACAGAGGTAATGACTACTCGTTTGTCTTTCTTAGGTCTTATTTTGACAAAATGGGGTCGAACCCCAGTACAACAGAAGATAGATGTGATACAAAAGTTGCCCCTACCATAGGACACAGCAGCTTTAACGTCCTTTTTGGGTATCACAGGAACTTCATTCCCAATTTTGCTTCCATTGCAGATCCTTTGTACCAATTGTTAAAGAATCTCCAATGGGAATGGACTGAGCAACACACGGAAGCAATATCTCAGCTGAAACAGTCCATTGTCAAGGCTCCTGTGTTGATCACTCCAAATACAAAGATACTCTTTCATCTGGAGGTGGCGGTGAATGTTAATGCGTTAGTGGCTGCGGCTTCACAAGAAAGACATGGGAAAATTCAACTCATGGCTTATGGCTCACGTTTAATGTCATCAATTGAACTTAAATATGACAATTGTGAGAAGTATTTGTTGGCCCCTAGTTGGGCCATTCAACATTTTTCTTTTCTAATTGGCCTCAGCCCCATCATATTACATTCATAGCACACACCCTTTCAGTTTTTGTTGTCCAATAGGGTAAAAGATGAGCAAGCTTCAAATGCTCACTTAGCCCACTGGGCATTACTGTTGCAAGGGAAATATATTGCAGTAAAACCTGTTAGGACACTATCTCTGTTACTAACTGCCCTACTATATAAAGGGGAACCACATATGTGTCCGGATACTGCTCAACACCATCAAAAGGGGGAGGCAAGGAAATTTTTCCTACCCTTAATATAGGAAGCAAGTTCCTTAAAGGGGTACTAGCTCTTAGTAGATAGCTCTAGTTACTATCATGAATGGAAACCTACTGGGTTCATAATTTATGCGGTTCCACCAGAAGAAGGACAACCTTGGGAGAAGGCATGTTCATGCACCCCACATTCAGCCCAATATGCAGAATTAGCAGCAGTCGCTTGTGTATTGAAACACTGTGCAGTTTTCCATTACCATCACAAAATAAACATGTGTCTGTTTTCAGACTCAGCATGGCTTTGCAAGTCTCTTCCAGAGTTTCTACCATATCGGGAAACTAATGGTTCACATTTTCAGATGGGTCACCTATTGAGTATGCTTCGCTACTAAAATACGTTCAATGGTTGGCAGCAAAACTCATTACTCCGAAAAAGCCAGTTAGAGTGAAAAAGATAAGAGCCCACTATAAATTAAAACCCTAAATGATGGAAAAGGTGAAGGTCGACAAATTAGCCAAAGAAGGACCCCTATTAGGAAAATCTTCAAGTGAAAAAGACCAAGAGAGTCCACTGGTATTTCTGGTCCAATATGCCCAATTCCCACAATTAAGGTTGTAAAGACTAACATACCTGACTTAAGAGAAATACAGAAATTAGATAAGGACATAGTGAGAGTAACCCAAGAGCTTTCCAAAACAGAAAGAGACTGGTCACTCACAAATACCTTATACAGAAGACACAGACAGAATTTACAGAGAGTGTATGGAGTTCTGATGTATACAGCAGGTCCTTTCCCTGTGTGGGTAGTTCCAACACACCTACGGAGGGATATAGAATCATAGAATATTAGAGTTGGAAGGGACCTCAGGAAGTCATCTAGTCCAACCCCCTGCTCAACGCAGGACTGTCCTCAGCTAAATCATCCTGGCGAGGGTTTTCTCAAACCGCAACTTAAAAACCTCTAAAGATGGAGCTGTCAATACCTCCCTAGGTAACCCATTCCAATGCTTCACCACCCTCCTAGAGAAAAACTTTTTCCTAATGTCCAAACTAGACTTTCCACACTGCAACTTGAGACCATTGCTACTTCTTCTGTCATCTACCACCACTGAAAACAGCCTAGCTCCATCCTCCCTGGAACCCCTTTCAGGTAGTAAAAGGCTGCTATCAAATCCCCCATCATTATTCTCTTTTGCAGACTAAACAGTCTTAGCTCTTTCAGCCTCTCCTCATAAGTCTTGTGCTCCAGCCCCCTCATCATTTTTGTTGCCCTCCGCTGGACTCTCTCCAACTTCTCCACATCCTTTTTATAGTGAGAGGTCCAAAACTGGACACAATACTCCAAATTCAGCTTCACCAATGCTGAACAGAGGGGAATAATCACTTCCTGTGATCTGCTGGCAATGCTCTTACTAATGCAGCCCAATATGCCATTAGGCTTCTTGGCAACCAGGGCACACTGCTGACTCATATCCAGCTTCTTATCCACTGTAACCCCCAGATCCTTTTCTGCAGGACTGCTGCCTAGCTCGTTGATCCCCAGTCTGTAGCTGTGCATGGGATTCTTCTGTCTTAAGTGCAGGACTCTGTATTTGTTCTTGTTGAACCTCATCAGATTTCTTTTGGCTCAATCCTCCAATTTGTTTAGGTCCTTCTGTATCCTATCCCTCCCTTTCAGGGTATCTACACTCCCGCCAACTTAGTGTCATCTGCAAACTTACTGAGGGTGCAATCTACCCCCTCTTCCAGATCATTAATGAAGATGTTGAACAAAACCGGCCCTAGGACCACCCCCTGGGGCACTCCACTTGTGACTGGCTGCCAGCTAGACATGAAGCCATTGATCACTACTTGTTGAGCCCTATACTCTAGCCACTTCTCTATCCATTTTATAGTTCATACATCCAACCCATACTTTTTTAACTTGCTGATAAGAATACTGTGGGAGACTGTACCAAAAGCTTTGCTAAAGTCAAGATATATAATGCCCACCGCTTTCTCCACATCCACAGAACCAGTCACCTCTTCATAGAAAGCACTCAGTTTTGTCAGGCATGACTTGCCCTTGGTGAATCCATGTTGACTGCTCCTGATCACCTGCCTCTCTTTTAAGTGACTTAAAATGGATTTCTTAAGGACATGCTCCATGATTTTTCCAGGGATTGAGGTGAGGCTGACCAGACTGTAGTTCCCTGGATCCTCTTTCATTCCTTTCTTGAAGACGGGCATTATATTTGCTTTTTTCCAGTCATCAGGGACCTCCCCCAATTGCCACAAGCTTTCAAAGATAATAGCCAATGGCTCTGAAATCACATCAGCTAACTCCTTCAGCACCCTCGGGTGCATTGCATCTGGCTTCATGGACTTGTGTATGTCCAATCTTTCTAAATAGTCTTGGACCTGTTCCTTCAGGACTGCGGGATATTCACCTCCTCCCCATTCTGTGCTGCCTAGTGCAGTAGTCTGGGAGCTGACCTTGTCTGTGAAGACAGAGGCAAAAAAGGCATTGAGTACTTCAGTTTCCGCCACATCCTCTGTAACTAGGTTTCCTCCCCCATTCTGTAAGGGGTCCACACTTTCCCTAATCTCCCACTTGTTGCTAACATACCTGTAGAAACCCTTCTTTTTCCCCTTTCACATCCTTTGCTAGCTGCAACTCCAATTGCTCTTTGGCCTTCTTGATTTCATTCCTGAATGTTCGAGCAGTATTTTTATAATCCTCCCTAGTCATCTGACGAAACTTCCACTTCTTGTAAGCTTCTTTTTTGTGTTTAAGCTCACCAATGACTTCTTTTTTAAGCCAAGCTGGTCGCCTACCACACTTGCTATTGGATGTATATGATGTATATGGTTCATGACACTCCATCAGGAGGTCATCAGGGAGTGGACTTGATCGTCCAATGTCTTATATCTGTGGAATGGTGGCCACTTCTGAGGATGGATGTGCAACAGTATTGTGACAGCTGTTTGGCATGTGCTCAAGCCAACCCTACTCCATCCTAAATAAATGTGCCATTAAAATCTCAGGTATATGAGGGACCATGGACTCAGGGAGGCAACCAATATCTTTTAGTGGTTCTTGATCCTTTTTCAAAGTGGGTAGAGGCATTTCCTTTGATAGCCAATACTACCAAAGCCACAGCCAAGGTACTAGTAGAACAAGTCTTCTCTTGATGGGGAATCCCTGTAAAGGTGGAATCAGATCAGGGATCACACTTAACTCGACAATTCTTTAAGAACTGCCTTAAATTGATGGGAGTGCCGCAGAGACTACACATCCCATATAGACTTCAGTCATCTGGGATGGTGGAACAAACCAATCAGATTATAAAGATAATGTTGATGAAACTAAAGCTAGTTGATGCCAATGGACATAACTGGGATACCCTCATGCCTTTAATTCTAATGGCATTAAGAGCAACACTGGCTACGTCTACTGACAAAACACCCTTTGAGGTGATGACAGGCCAAAACATGCAGTTAGCAGAACATTTGATCTGGCACACCACTGGCACTCAACTGGAGGGAATAAAAATGGATACATACCTGCAAAATCTGAAACACCATTTAAATCAGGTCCACATGCAGGTAGCTGTTAAATTGGGAAAATCCAGATGAAAGGCAAAGGCCAACTTCGACAAAACCCAGAGGGAGAATACTTGGGGTTGGTGATCAAGTAATGCTGTTAACTTACAAGGCACCAGAGCATGGACCGTCTAACCAATGGATCGGCCCATTCTGAATAATCGATAAACTCAGTTCAGCAGTGTATAAAATTAGGATAACAGGAGGCAAGAGTAATAAAGACAAAACTTACCATGCTAATCAGTTAAACTTATATCGATTGTCCAGGTCTCAGGAGCAACTTCCTACTCAGGAGCCAGGTGAACAACAGTTGAAGTCGTTGCCACTGAAGCCCAGCTGTCAATCACCATGAAATGGACATTGGTATTCCTGATTTACTACACCCTTATCATCGCCTGAAGGGTACAACTGAGTCAAAATCAAGAATTTGGGATATAACATATCACCCAAGACCAGGAAACAAGGCAACATGTGCATGCTTAATTAATTGGACATTTGAAGCAAAATTCACCTAAGAAGAAAATGGAAGAGACTATTTCAATCAATTCAGGTTGTACAGTTACCTTAGAACTGCAACATTGTCTGGAGTTGGAAGAGAGAAACAGGAGTAAAACCCTCACCTGATTTAAAATTTGAAGGATATGAGGTACTTTGCAGTTGGAAATATACTCTGAAACAGGAAAAGTTGATAGAAACTACACAAAAAGAACTAAATTGTCTGCCTGGACTAATGAAATGGCATTGTTTATGTACAATATTCCCCCATACATGTCTGGTAGTTATAGAGCGCGAGTGTGCACTACCATTCGTGCCCTCAAACTTCCTGATAATTGTGTTTGGTGAAAGTACATTAAATTAATAGTTCAATCGTCTAAGGTAAATGATCCCCTGGAAGTTGTGGATTTGGGCTGTAACCCAGAACTTATCCACAGCCCTAAGAGACATGTTAAGGGAATTAGAGGACAAGATGTCACCTTTCAATAGAAATTGACTGGAGCAGATGTACTACCATCCAGTGGCTGGACAAAGGTTTTGCCTTGCATAATGACTCAAAGGGGGGAGAACATAAAGCTTATACCTCCTCATCAACAGATTCAATTTCCCTCACACATGGAGTGTCTTATGGGACCTGGAAGGACAGAGCCAAATGTGATAACTTGATAACAGGAGGTAAATTAATCCTATACAAAATAAAAAATGAGGATGAGGGAGAGTACAAAGTATTTATCATAGCAACCTTCCAAACTAAATCAGGAGACAAGAAATACACACTCAATGTAATTTTTGAACTGAAAGTTCAAGATCCATTTATTGATTATGATTATGATTCAATACAGGATGATGTAACTTGTCCAGTGGGAGACCCAGGACCCGCTAGTGGTCTTACCACAATACCAATATCAATGGTACTGCTTAACCAAGTTCAACTCATGCATATACCTGTAGTGTTGAATCTGTGTAGTTGGTCACTGAGTGAATTTACTTATTGCAAGCATACCAAAGTGGCTTCCTTTTTCTCAGTACTCCTTATAGACAAAGTTGCAGCTTACCAACAGCAAATGCACGACATTACATTGTTGGGAATAGGCAACAAATTCCATACCCTTAGATGAAAATCCTCTTGGAATTTTGGGACCTTTGACAGGACTATTTGGTTCAGGAATGTCAATCTGGAATCGAATGGATGTTTGGAAAATTCGTTAACATATAAATTATATGTTACAGGAGGAAGCTAATCAGGTAACTAACCCAATGTTACAGGGAATAAAAGGACTAGCTCAGAAGGAATGATTCACTTTTTATAATGTGCATGACATAGCCCAATTGTTTAATGAAACCCAACTTAAAATTAACCAACTGGTTGCAATGAATAATAGTCAGCAAAAGGACCCCAACATTTAGGAAAGGAAATTATCTGCTCCGCATATGGAGAATATGTCATAAATACTATCACAGATACCTTGCAAGCTCTAAAATTGGGGAAGGTTCCAGACCTAATAAAAGATAAACAATTACTCAATTGGTATTGTCCGAAGTGTTTTCAGGGGCTGGAAAAGGAGCGATCCCTGTGTTTGGATCTATGCCAGCATTTGTCAATGGGAACAGTGAGACATATGGGATCTGTGACACCACACCCCAACTGAGACAGTTGTTCTTCTTTGTCAAAAGATTATAGAGTGGCACGCTCCTTGTATATCTCATTCATTATTTCTTTGCCATTCTTTCTTTGTTTGATCCAGACAAGGATGTGTACAAGCAATTGGCAGCCGTCCAGTCCATAGGTCACCTGGAAGATGACATCTATAGAGAATGTGTTAACGTCCCTCCCGTGGTAATCTATCATACTCCAACTCAGATTTGGAAAGTTCCACAGATGGCCTGTTGCTCTGAAAAAGGGCCTCAGTACATTTGTAGGTGTGAGTGTTTGAGACAGATACTTTCAAGTGTAGATTACAGGGAAAGATGCAAAATCAACAATCCTCGTCATGCCTGGTGAGGCTGTCAAAGTGGAAAACTCCAATGGAGAGGGTGACTTATGCTAGTTATGGCCAATTTTGTATAGTAACCAATCAAAACAGGTACCACTATGGTCCCTTGGAGTGTCAAGTCACAGACCCAAATTTTTATTTTACTCCAAAACAACCAATGTTAATTGGAAATCAAACAATTTCTCCTATCCCAACCTTTGAGAACATTGCTACAGTTATGTCTGACCCAAATTATCAAGATTTGACTATCCAAAGTACACCAGCATTCCTTGTCTATATTCCCCCATTAGGGTTATAATTGAAATCATTATTGTCTCGTAAAGAGACTCACTTCATACAAACTACCAGTGACATGGACAAGGCCAACAGGCTATTATTCAGTTAATGGATGAAACCAAAGAACCTTCATCAGGCCCCTTGGTGGAAATTGGATTACGGGGATGCATTGTTGTACAGGGAATTGCAATAGGAATTATCTTTGTCCTATTAGGATCCATTCAGTATAAAATTAACAAATACAAGCCAAAACTCAGACCCAACCAAGGACAAAATATTAATATTAGAGAATATGTATCCATGGTACCCATGATGGGCAGGCACCAGGATATAGAAGACCATCACTATGATACTCTTCCTCCACCACGACCTGTAGGAAGAGAAATTACTCCCTCAAACAATTAAACATCCATATTCACACTTGTGTGATGGGGTTTATTTTGCAAACCTCCCCATCAAAGGGGGGATTTGAAACCCATAGGACTAGCCCGCTTGCTTGCATATAGATGTATATTTTTTCTTATCAATTTGAGTGTGATTGTTTGATTATAATAGAGTTATAGATTTATGTTAAAGTATTTTAGCTGTAATGCAAGGTACCTTACAGGCCACATCCTGTATGAGAGCTATGCAGTTAGTATACATATATTGGCGACCTTTGTCCTAGATAAGTGAGGATGAGTAGATGAATAAGATATATATGACCATAACTTTTATCCTAGATAAGTCAAGAGACATCAAAATGGGGGGGGGAGGCTGTCACAAGTTATGCCCAAAGGAAACTTTACACGTACACCACAGAACCCACAAAGGGCCAGAAATAATAAAGGTGAGATAGATGAGCTATCTGGTACCACCTGGAGAGGATGTAAATATGTCACTAATATTCATGAACCTGCCAGCCTATAGAATATGAATACCCCAATAATTGAAGAGGTGACTGTAACCCGTCCGTGCCCAGAGTAGCCCACTGATAATGCCAGGGTCAGGGCAGGCTGCAAAAGGAGAGCAAATTCTCCCAGCACTGGTGGGTGACACTGCAGTCAGACTTCCCAACCAGCCACAAACAGTGCTTCTGATTCCCCCACACTGGTTATCAAGAAGCCACTGTGCAAATACACACAGCCCCCTTTACTGCATTTCAGTCTCTGGCTCCCCAAACTGACACTAGGTCCAGTAAAGAGACCAGTTATTTAAACTCTATGCTCTTTACTAAAAGATTCCCTCTGATCCCAAAAGATCAGCCACAGTACCAGTTCACTATAAGTTTGGATCTTACCCGAAATACCACGCTGCCAGCCAATCCTTTAGTAACTAAAACTAAAGGTTTATTAATAAAAGAAAAACAAACAATAAGAGAAGTGTTAAAGGCTTAAAGCAATCAGATATATACAAATGATTTGAAAGTCCATATACATCAGGTTTCTAGAACAATTGTGGAGTTGCAGGCTTGTACAATCCCTCTGGTATACATCCAGTACCTGGATGGGTCTAAGTCCTTCAGTTCAGTTGCAAAGTGTGTTGATCCAGAGGTGTGTCCGCAGCTGGACAGGAATGAACACAAGACAAAGACAAAATGGTTTCTGTGGTTTGATCTTATATACCCTCTGTTTCTGGCCATGTGGCTTGTGGAACTTTACAGGAACCAAAATGGAGTCCATAGTCACATGGGCCAATCCTGGTAACTCTTCAGGTATGCCTTTAGTTTCTTCCTAGGCCTTTGGCTTTTGTTAAGGTCTTGATGGGCCATTAAGCGGGCTATTGTCCTGTGGCCTCTCTGTCTGGAGTGTGTCTTTTACAGCACAGTTTGAAATACAGGATATCAAAGATCCCCATAACTTTCTTCACATATATCACACATGAACACAAATATTATCTTCTTACTCAGCACATTATAACCTTTCTAACAGCACCTGACATGGTATGTCTCACATGAATCACTATGATTTTGACATATTAATGTCAAATTACACAAATGCCCCCCCTCCTAATGCAGTCCGCATGACAGTGACGAATCCAAGTTTGGACTTAGAAGGAGGACTCATATTTTCAGAGTATAAGAAGGGGCAATTCATGCTACTTGGGGCAATTGATTGTCAGCTACTCCTGCTTGAAGTTTCTTTTAGTTAGTGTTAAGATTTTGTTCCTCATTTATTCTTAGTATTATTTTGTAGTGTTAGTCTTAGTCTTATAACTCTTAGCTTTAAGAATTGCCTACTCCACTGCTTTACCCAAGAGTTGAGGAACCAGACATCTGCCTCAACCAGAGCATCAGAGAAGGGTGTGAATATATTAATCCAAAGCATATCGTAGAAACATATATCATATATCATAGGAATCTCTAAAATTAAGACTGTATTACCCATTATCCATTTTATTGTTCATTTTCTCTATATATCAGTCATTTGTATTATGTCTATCATTATATTGTATCTTAATAAAAACTTATAAAGTTATACAAATTTAACCATCACTAAGAACTTTCCCGTTGTGTCCCTTATAAGTCTTCTGGAGCCTGGTTCAGGGACAAAAAGCTTATTATCTTCTGATCAGATCAATAGGCAAGCCTCTAAACTCCATTCAAATAAATAGAACATCCAAAATCAGGCTACATGGGGGATGACCGATGACTATGCTGAAAGAAATCAGGTGATGGATGGAGAGAGCAGTGCTTGATGATGGAGTGATAAGACATTAGATGTGAGGAATTTCTCAGACTGTGAACTTCAGCATGGCTGAGCTCAGCCATATTGGGACAAAGCACCCTTGATAAATGAGGAGACATCCTTTCCCACTCCTGTCACGCAGGCCCAAAGTCAATGGCCCCAGGCAATCATATTCTGCAGGTGTATTTTCCCAGTTTCCCATGAAGCTCTTTGTTTTTGACCCCATAAATGATAGGGTTGAGCATGGAAGGAACAAGGAGATAGAGGTTGGCCAAGAGAATGTCAACATGGGAAGCCAGGCCCTGACCGAACCTGAGTGTCAGGGCAGAGAAGAGGATTGGAGCACAAGACATCAGAATCACACAGATGTGGGGTGTGCAGGTGGACTTTTTTGGAGGAGATCCTGAGGATGGCCCCGATGATCATCCCGTAGGATAGGGCAACGAGTGTCACATCTAACATGAGGTTCACTAATAATATCACCAGGCTGTACATCCAGCTGACCGTGGTCTCCCTATACGAGATCTTCACCATAGCAAAGTACTGACAGTATGTGTGGTGGATAACACGGTTGGTGCAGAATGGCAGGCTCCACCGTAGTAGGGGTTCTAGCAAAACTAACAGAAGAGCTCCTAGCAAAGCCACTAGCCCTAGCTTACTGATTGTGTGTTGGTGAGGATGGTGGCATATCTCAGAAGGTAACATATGGTGACGTAGCGATCGATGGCCATTATCACAAGGATGGATGACTGCGTAATACCACACACATAAAGGAAGAATATCTGGGTGAAGCAGCTGTCTACAGTGATGCCTTTGGAATGGAACCAAAATATGTACAGTGCCTTCGGCGCAATGCAAGTAGACTGGCTGATGTCTGTTAGCGTTAGCATGCAGAGCAGAAGGAACATGGGTGTGTGCAGAGTCTACTCTTTGCCAACAAGAAACAGAACCATGAAATTCCCTATCAAACTGAGGAAGTAGGTCATAGAGAAAGGAATGGAAATCCAAATGTGAGCATCTTTCAGCACCGGGATGGCATTTAGGATGAATGTTGATAGGTCAGAGGGGGTGAGGTTGAAAGCCTCCAAGAGAGGCTCGAGGCAGCAATCAGGCTCACAAATGCCCAGGGTGCCTGTAAAGGGAGAGAAAGACAGTGAGGAGGGTTAGACATCTGCTTACAAACAGCACAGTAAGTATTTTAAAATTATTAACAATCTATAAAGAGTGGTGAGCAGTGAGGTGGCAGACCAAATTTGGGGTACTGGTCCAGTTTTGGGCCCCCCATTAGAGGACGGATGTGGAAAAATTGGCGATAGTCCAGCAAAGGGAAATGAAAATGATTAGGGGGCTGGAGCACATGTTTTATAAGAAGAGGCTGAGGGATCTAGGCTTGTTCAGTTTGCCGAAGAGAAGAATGAGAAGGGATTAAATAGCTGCATTTACCTGCCTAAAGGGGGGTTCCTGGAAGGATGGAGGTAGGCTGTTCTCAGTCATGCCAGAAGTAAGAACCAGGGGCAATGGTCTCAAGTTGCAGTGGGAGAGGTCTAGGTTGGGTATTAGGAAAAAGGTTTTTACTAGGAGAGTGGTGAAGCACTGCAATGGGTTACCTAGGCAGGTGGAGGAATCTCCATCCTTAGAGATTTTTATGGCTTGGCTTGACAAATCCCTGGCAGGGAGATGTAATTGAGTTGGTCCTGCTTTTCGAAGGGGATTAGACTAGAACTGATCCTGAGATCCCTTCCAGCCCTAATTTTCTATGATTCTATGATTTGCAGATGGCACCAAATTATTTAGGCCACAGTCCGGTCAAGAGATATCCTCAGAGGGAGCTAACAAAGCGTAGTGTTAAGAGATGATGTTCAAAGTCAACAAGTGCAATGTGTTTGTCCATTGGGAGCAAAAACTTCATTCTGCCTTGTTAATTGAAAAGGGTAAGCAGAGACACTCGACAGCAACCAAGCTCCCTACCCTTCTCATGCTTCAATACTGATAAAGTTTGCAGTTCCCACAAAAATTGGAAGATTGTAAATAATGACGTAGATGGGTCATTGATTCAGTGTATATGGACTGGTTGGTAAACGGGGTCGAAGCAACCGATATGTGTTCTAATATAGCTCTGTAGATGTATCTGTCTATGAATAAAGAAGAAAGACGATACTTACACAACGGAGGACTCTATTGTGGGAAGCAGTGACTGTGAACAAGATTTTGGGAGCATGAATGAAGAATTAGCTAAACATGAGTTCCCAATGTGAGCCCATGGCCAAAAGAGCTAATGTGATCCTGGCATGATAAACAGGGGAATCACAGTGACAGATCATAGAAATATCAGCACAGCTGAGGTGCAATTCTGGGTCTGGGTGGGCCAGGAAAAGGGAAGATGGAGGAGGCGCAGCCTGCACAGCTTGTCCGGGAGTGAAGGGAACCCCAGCAGCAGCTCAGTATGTGCAGGAAAGGAGAGAGGGACAGTCCCAAGGGGAGGGGAGAGAAGACGTGGACACTAAAAGAGGCCAGTATGAGTAACTCTTCCTCCAAACAACACAAAGCTTTAGCGTATTGTCGACAGTTGGAAACCGAGACACAAATTCTTGATGTTGCTTTTCCATGTTGGCAATTGCTGAAGATGCCATGAGGTTTCTGTGGGATTGGTGACAGGATGGGCTGGATGGAGGAAAATGTCAAAGACAATCTACTGCAGTGTGTCCACATTACAGTGCAGCCTGAGTCAACTCCCAGCCTCAGGAGATGGCAGGAGGCCTAGTTACACCTCTTTGGTGTGTGAATTAGGCAGGATGTCCATTCCCAATTTCTCATTGTTTCAGGACTTTACTCCTGCCCTCCACCACACACATTATGTGTGCCGATCTCCCCCAGTCAGATTTGTAACACTCTCTGTTTTCCTCTAAGTCAGAAACATGCTTTTATTTTTACTGCATTTTGGTGCTTCTCATCCTTTATGGAACCAGAGAGGCAAAGGAACAGAGAGAGCAGAGTCCCGCCCTCTCCCCCGCAAATTTTTACTCTAATTGTTTTGAACCTCTATGCTGTGAGTTTAAGATTTCATCTACTCTTCTCTAGTTCTTCTCTGGTCTAGATGAGCTCACCCCTCCTTAGAGGCCAAAGGATGACTCCAGCTGGGGTCACTGGAGGCTCATGGCTGGTGAAAATCAGGCCATTTATGTAAGTCCCTAAATGTGGGTTTAGAGAGAAATCTAGGCCCTGATGGGATTATTGCCATTGATCTGAATGGGACCCTGATGTCACAATTAGTGTGGATCTTTAGATTCCCTCCTGTGAAGATCCTGGCTTCAGGTCCAGCAGCAGCAAGAGTTCTTCTGAAGCTGCAGGCGTCTGAATGAAGACCCTCAGTTTATGTTGATTCCTGAGACCAGGCATGAAAGATGGGGATTTGAAAACACAGGGGCCCTGATTTTGCTTTCACTGATGTCAGTGTCAATCTGGAGTGAGCTGCTGAAGGCAGAATGTGAGGGCAGAATTGGCAATAAGAGAAGGGAGTAATCAGAGCTCCTGAATACACCTCAATGACCGCCCTAATGCAACCAGTATGACACTGGGAGTCTGTCCAGAGGTGGGGCAGCTGGTGCTGAGAAGCTCGTCAGACTGACAGACACACAGACACTGCTGGGAAAATCAGAAGATACTCAACTTGCCTCATCCCCATCTGAGTTCAACGGCTTGAGAGACATGTAATGAATTGTTTTAAAACCCTTTTATTCTCTCATGTGACACTTTATTCCTACAGTCCAGACTAAAAATATTTTGCTTCAAGGAAGGCTGGTCACTCTTGTCACCATAGGTCACAGACTCCCGAAGGGAAGAGCCACGGGGGCAGAACCTGCTGCTGCTGGGAAACCAATTTGACTCTCAGTGTGCTGTAACCCAGGGCCCAGTTTGAGAGTGGGAGAATGGCAGGATTTCACCCCAAGGGAGAGAATGGGAGGAGGCTGATATCTGGCATCTGGTATTTGGAGACCGGAGAGGAGGCAGAGATGCAGGATGCCCTGTAACTGTGAGAGGCTGATACAGGCCAGAAATATTGGATCCCTCACCCAGTCAGGAAAAAAACTATTCCATCTGCCTTATATGACCTTTTATCACAAAGCAACACAGCTCTGAATTCCTACATTCACAATCAATCCAGAGAATAAAAGTTTTGAACATGGACTTCATCATAGAATTTGCAGGAGCAAATAAACATTAAGGGATTTGGGAACTACTCAGTGATATTGCATGGGCTCTTCTCCATCCCAGAGCACACTGTACCTCTGGAAATTGGACCAATAGAGAAATGCTGACTCAGGGCTCCAGATATTTAGGTTTTCACATTCGGAACTCTCTTTGTACCTGCACAACGGCTCTAGGACCCTTTCCAGCTCCCTGGGAGCACAGGCCATGGGAGGTGTGCTATCAGAGCCTGTCACAGTAGCCACTGCCCAAAGGATCTGCTGAAGGGGCCGTTATAGAGGATGGAGGGGGCTGGATGGCGATGGGAAGGCTGGTTAGAGTAGCTGGTGAGGTATATACTGGGTAGGGAGTTTACATCTTTCCATACCCAGAGTGCAGGCAGAGAGTAAGTTAGTGCAAGATACATTGCTTTTACGAGAAGAGGCAGATGATAAATCTCCAATTTCTTTAGGGGATATGGGCAAGGACATGGCAACTGAATTTTCTGTGGAAAAAGATCAGTTTTCTATGAAAACCCATCCCCAAATATGTATAAAAAGGAAAAAATTTACTGTGGGACAACATTTTTCATGGGGAAAATTCCTCTGTTTTTCAGCCCAGCTGTAGCTCAAACCATGAGCTTCTGTCACTCATGTTACCAGACCACACACTCAGGTCACCCAGAGCAGGGTGTTGTAACAGCAAAGCCCTTCTCTGCTAACCTCATGAAGGAGCAACGAGGACAAACTTGAGCGGTGTTGTAACCCCATTCACCTACTGGCAACCACACTCACTCATGGGGTCATAAAGCCACCCACTCAAACTTGGTCTGCTGCCTTTGCTAGGCTTTAATGATACAAACAGTGCTACCATTCATGAGGACAGAGAACAGGTATAATGAGCACAGAAGGAATGCCAGCCAGACATGGGCTGCTTTGGGACCTGGGACTGCAATCAAGATGAAGGTGGAAGCACTGAAGTTGCAGTTGTTGGAAGCTGACATGGGTCGGGTGTCATGCTATTGTCCAGCTGCCTTTACCGAATAATGGAATGAAAAATAATGTAGTTATCGGTATGAGATTGAGTGTTATCAGAATAAATCCCTCAGTCTCGTGGTGGGGTATATAGTCTGAAAATATTTCCCAACATTGCTTCCGTACCGGCAGCTGTAGGCCCTCATGTTGGAACAACAGACAGTCAAATGTCAGGGGTGTTGTTATTTCGATACCTGACAGATGTGATCTTAAGGTTTCCCCTGGCCTCCTCTTCAGCGTATCTGAGCATTTTGAATGTATCCATCTTCCTGCCACCTCTGTGAGACAAGGCAGATCTATTATCTGCTTGTGCATAGGCTCAGATACACTCTGGGGATTGCCCACACTCACACAGGACAAGGGAATCAAACCCAGCAGTCCTGAATGGCAAAGTAGTGCCCAAACCACAAGACCAGGCTCCCAGCTGAATTGGATGGATTCTCGCTGTTTGCTTTAAAAATAATATGTGAATTCTTCAGCTTGGAGTTGTTACTGAGAGATTGAAGTGTGTATGCTTGAGTTGGCAACTGAGGTGGGTGCTGACAGGGAGAGTGATTGAGCAGTTGGTCTCAGAAAAGGATGTCGAAACAAACAAAACACCAGCCTCACCTAAAAAGTTTAGGGAGGAAGTAAGGAGTGAAGATAATAACTTTTACCACTCAACTGGCTGAAGAGGAGCCCATCCTCAAAGCTGTGGAGTCAGCCCACATCAAAGAACAAAATCTGATCAGGCTTGCAACAATGTGAGTGATTAAGGATCACACCAAATGCAGATGCATCATTACAGAGCAAAAGACATGGAGTCTTTTCCCTATAAAATAGAACAGAAAGATGAAGGCTGGAGGTTCGGGTCTACAACACCACACCAGACAGGAGTACTGATGCGCATCGGCAGAACCTTGCTCCTAACCCTTGTGCTACAGTCATCTGACTACTGACAACCAAGAGGCTGGTAACTATAACATGTGTGAGACCCCTATGAATGTTTGTCTGTCTGTGTATGCCTGTCTTTGTGTATGAGTGTAAATAAAAGTACAAATTGAAATGTGTCAATGAAGTAAAGCACAATATTGATATTGGTACAGTATTGATACTATTTTCTTGGTATTTTCATTATTTATACTATTCAACAAATTTCTCTATTCACTATAAACGTGGCTTGTTGCTTTATCCCCTGAAAAAGATCCTGTGATATTTGTTATTTGAATAACATAGCTCTGCTAGAGCTGCCCCACTGCAACTTGAGACCATTGCTCCTATTTCTGCCATCTGCTACCACTGAGAACAGCCTAGCTCCATCTTCCCTGGAATCCTCTTTCAGGGAGTTAAGGCTGCTATGAAATCCCCCTTCACTCTTCTCTTCTGCAAACTAAACAAGCACAGTTCTCTCAGCCTCTCCTCATAAGTCTTTTGCTCCAGCCCTCTCATCATTTTTGTTGCCCTCAGCTGGACTCTCTCCAATTTGTCCACACCTTTCTGATCACCGATCTGAGGATACTCAGGACTGGAGGGGATTGTTGGGGCCTGGTGGAAGGCAGAGTTGGCAACCTTGCAATGGCAGAGGGGACAAAAGAGTCAAAGATAGAGGAGAGAGAAAAATAGTGAGAGTCAACAACCATACTGATGGAAAATAGATCTAAAGGCATATGAGATACCATCATTAATCGTGGTCAGGACGTCATGGAAAGTCTGAATGACAGGGTGTGTGGGGGTGGGGGATGATGGGTGACGACGCTGAAAGAGATGAGGTGATGGTTGGACACAGCAGTGTTTGGTGATGGAGTGATAAGACAATAGATGAGAGGAACTTCTCAGACTGTGAACTGCCAGATGGATGAGCTCATAAAGCACCCTTGATTAATGAGGTGATATCCTTTCTCCCTCCCGTTATGCAGGTTTAAAATCAGTGGCCCTAGGTGATCACATTCTGCAGTTGTATTTTCCCACTTTGTCACGAAGCTCTTTGATTTTGACACCATAAATGATAGGATTGAACATGGGGGGCACTAGGATATAGAGGTTGGCCAAAAGGATGTGAATGTGGGCAGCGATGCCCTGACCGAACCTATGTGTCAGGACAGAGAAGAGGCTGGTAGTAAAAGACATCACCAACACACAGATATGGGGTGTACAGGTGTTGAAGGCTTTTTGGTGGCCTTTTTTGGAGGAGATCCTGAGGACGGCCCTTATAATCAGTCCATAGGACAGGACAATTAGCATCAGGTCTAACCCGATGATCACTAAATATATCACTAGGCTGTACATCCGGTTGAATGTGGTGTCCCCACATGACATCTTCACCACAGAGAAGTGCTCACAGTACGTGTGGAGGATAATGCGGTTGGTGCAGAATGGCAGCCTCCGCAGTAGAAGGGGCATGGGGAGAATCAAGAGCACAGATCGTATCAAACACACAACCCCTAGCTTACCGATTCGTGCATTGTTGAGGATGGTGGCATATCTCAGAGGGTGACATATGGCGACGTAACGATCGCAGGCCATTATCACAAGGACGGCTGAGGACGTAGCACCAAAAACGTTAAGGAAGAACATCTGGGTGAGGCAGCCATCTACAGTGATGCTTTTGAAACCAAACCAAAATATGCACAGCGCCTTTGGCACAATGCAGGTAGACATGCCGATGTCTGTAATTGCCAGCATGCAGATCAGCAGGAACATGGGTTTGTGCAGGGTCTGCTCTTTGGCAACAACAAACAGGACCGTGAAATTTCCCAGCAGGCTGATGACATGAAACATAAAGAAAGAGATAGAAATCCAGATGTGGGCATCTTCCAGCCCTGGGATGCCGTTTAGGATGAACGTTGATGGGTCAGAGAGGGTGAGGTTGAAAGCCTCCATGAGAGGGTCGAGGCACTGTTCAGGCTCAGAAATGCTCAGGGTGCCTGTGGAGGGAGAGAAACATAGCAAGGGGGGTTAAGCAACAAATACCATGGTAAATATTTTATGGTTACTAACAATCTAGAAAGGAGGGTGAGCAGTAAGGTGCAACATTATCCCCACTATTTAGCATTTCTAAGGCCACATTTGGAGTATTTTGTGCAGTTTGCCCCCCCCCCCTTTATAGGAAGGATTTGGACAAATTGGAAAGAGTCCAACGGAGGGCAATGAAAATGATTAGGGATCTGGAACACATGACTTTTGAGGAGAGGCTGAGGAAACCAGACTTGTTAAGTTTGCTGAAGAAAAGAAGGAGGGGGGATTTGATAACAGCCTTCAACCGCCTGAAGGGGGGCTCCTGGAAAGATATAGCTAGGCTGTTCTCAGTGGTGCCAGTGTAACAACTGGGAGCAATGGTCTCAAGTTGAAGTGGGGGAGGTCTAGAATGGATATTAGGAGAAAGTTTTTCACTAGTAGGGTGTTGAAGTCTGGGATGGGTTACCTCGGGAGCTGGTGGAATCTCCATCCTTAGAGATATTTAAGGCAGGGCTTGAGAAAGCCTCGTCTAGGATGATTTAATTAGGGTAGGCCCTGTTTTGTGCATGGGGTTGGACTAGATACCACATAAGGTCCCTTCCAACCCTAATTTTCTATGATTGTATGATTTTCAGATGGCATCAAATTATATAGGCAATACTCTGATCAAGAAATGTCCTCTGAGGGAGCTAATGAAGTGATAACAGAAGTGATAAGACAATATGTTCAAAGTCAATAAATGCAATGTTCTGTAGATGTATGTGTCTATGAAGAAAGAAGGAAGACGATACTTACACAATGGGGACTCTATCATGGGAACAGTGACTCTGAACAATATTCTTGGAGCGTGAAGGAATAATGAGCTAAACATGAGTTCCCAATGTAAGCCTGTGGCCAAAAGAACTAATGTGATCCTGGCATGATAAACAGGGGAATCTCAAGTTGAGGTAGAGAACTTATGTTACCTCTTTCGTTGGCACTGTGCAACTGCTGCTGGAATAATGTGTCCAGGTCTGGTGTCGACAATTAAAGTTAGATTTTGATTCACTGAAGCTGGGTCAGAGAAAAGCCACAAGAATGTTTAAAGATTGTAAATCCTGTCTTACAGTGATAGACTCAAAGGAACAATACAATTAATTTAACAGAGATGGATAAGGGGTAACTTGATACGTATCTACAATACCCACACAGAGAACAAATGATGAATAAAGGGCTTTTCAGGCTATCCTAGAAAGGTCTAACTCCATCCAATGGCTGGAAGTTGAATTTTGTCAAATTTTGACTATAAACGAGTACACTTTTTAAAAAAAGAGAGTAATTAATCATTTGAGCAATTTACCAAGGGTTGTTGTAGATTCTTCATCTCTGAGAATTTCTAAACCAATTTTGCATTTTTCTCTATAATGTCTGCTCTAAGAATTCCTTTGGGCTGGTCTCTGGCTGTGCTATACTGCAGGTTAGAGTTGATGATCACAATAGTCCCTTCTGGCCTGGGATATTGTGAACACATCCCTGTAGCACATGCAAGAGTCAGATGGAGGTGTTTTTTCCTGCAGGCTGGTGCCTGAGTTTTCTAAAGACTTTTTTTTATTTTTATTTTTTACTTATGACAGCGCTGAATTTAGCCCTAGGGGGAAAATGTCTCAGATTTTGGAGCCTACAAATAGATACTCTGGTTGCTTTTTCACACGGTTTAGGCATCGCCTGAGACATGGCATGGATGTACATTTCTGATGAGAAAAATTCTGATGTGACGCCATAAAATCTCCACACTGCAGAATGCATGTATAACTGTCCCCTGTTGTAACATTGTTTCATTTTATAACTAAAGTGACCCAACTCCATTTTAAATTAATAGGAATATAAACTCATTGGACCGAAATGTAAAATGCTAACTGCTTTGTATCAACCCCCGGCCGGCTACGTATTGTAACAAAATCTCTGTGAAACTTACCAGCGCTGGGAGGAGTCAGCAGGCGCTAAGTACTAAAGGCAATGTAATCAGAATGTAGCCTTTGGAAAACCTGTTACTTCAAACCCAGTAAACTTCATCTAAATAGTATCAATCTCTGAGAAACTTCATTTGAACAGTATCCATTCATGTATTGTAGCAAAATCTCTGTGACTCGAAACTCAGTAAACTGCATTTGAATAGCGTTTAGACATGTATTGCAATGGGTGATTCTTTGTCAGCAGCAAACAACAGCTGGACAATTAAGAAGAATAAAATCGGGTTTCACTCTGTCAGTTTCGCTGTTTCGGGGTGCAGTCCCCAATTACCCCATCGCTCTTGGAAACTTCTAATTGGCTAAAAAGTGGGCATATGGTTGTGAGGAAGAGAATATAGGTGATCAAAAAACAGGAAGTAAACTGGAGATGTCCTGTATCTTTGGAAGAACAACAGAAAAGTTCTACATGTAGGCGTGATCTACCTACTGTCTCTCCCCAGCTTGCCGCTCAAACCTAAGTATAGAGTGTGGGGCTGTGTAACCTGAGTGTGATAGTATTTTCCACTCAGATGTGTAACCTGAGTGTGACATTATTTTTCACTCAGATGTTAACCCGGGAATTGTACTAGTAGAATTGGAGTGCTGCTTTGCTGCTGACAAATCTCACTGGTGCAGTGTAAGTATAATAGTATAAGTATAACCCTATAGTGTAAGCTAGCTTTGTAAGTATAATTGTATAGTTGTAATTGTAACTGTGTTTTTAAGTAGTTAGATTGTTATATTAAATAAGAATCAATGGTGATTTTTAAATTGTAATTATTGATGTATAAATTGTTGTAAGTAAAACCAAGTTGTATGCAAAGCAATCTTTGTCACTCCTTATTTGAGGGATCCGTATAAATCGAACCTGACAGCAAGCTGGTTCTTGTTGTCACCTCATCCCCAGTATGGGCTAACAGAGCTGGCTAACAAATGATCCCAGAGAGTCCTGGATTTAGCATCTCTGTCCCAGTGGCTCACTGTGTCAGCCAGCGGCCTGAGGCTCCTACATGTGGCAGCTGTATTTACCTAGGCATTGACATGACCCTGCATTCCCAGCTCTCATTATATACTGTGCACACTTCTCACTTTGCTCATTGTTGCTGTGTAGGAGCCTCCGAAGTCCCACGCGGTGTGCGTGGGAACAATAAGAGCAGCACAGCACAGGTGCCTTGGCATCTGCTACTCAGGGTATGCCTTTCCTCACTGGAGAGAAATCGTCACTGATCCCCTCTAGCCAAGGGTTAGTGGGGATGTGGGCACCTCACCCTTGTAGGGGAAGAGTTGTGGGAAGCTTGGGGTGGCTTGGAGGTTGAGGGGGCCATGGGTGACTGGGAGGACTGGAGAAGACGCTGGCGCCCAGCATAGTGTTGGAATCAGAGCAGCCTGGGAGGAGGAAGGAGATTATACACACAGTCTGATCTGATGGCAACGGACCCAGCTGAGGAGCAGAGATCAATGTTCCTTTCTACAGAGGAAATGCCTGAAGTTGGTTAATATTCCACAACCATAAAAAAGATTGACAAAAATTAGTAAAGTTTGTGACACCCAGGCTGCAATTCTCTGGTCACCCTGAGACCTGCCCAGACCTTTGGGGCAGGAAAGCTCCCAGCACTGGCCTGGGACCAAGAATCAGAAAAAAAAATTGAATTTCAACAATGCTGTCCATCTGCTCGTGTATCCCCCACTGCCTGCCTGCAAATCCCCCAGTGCTGCCTAACTGTCTCTGTACACCACCCTCCTCACAGCCACAAACCAGCACTGCCACAAAGTGATCCCAGTCACCCAGGACCAAGCCCAGGTGCCAGACACGCCACACAGTGACAGCTGATACAAATATGTACACAGCCTAGGTTAAACTCTGCATCTGGCCGCACCAGGGAAAGGAGAACGGAGGAGGAAATAGAGGTAGAGAGAAATATTTCCTTTACTGTTCTGATAATGGTACAGTGATGTTTAATGGGTTATAAATGGACTCCAACTTATTAGTTCCGTGAAGTGAGCTCTTTCCTGAAACTTCTACTATTGAACTTAAGGATATCTTGATAAATTCTCTTGGTGTGTGAGAGTGAGTGAGTAATGTATGTGCAGGGCATAAAAACACACCAACCTAAACTACTCTGACAACAGAAAGGGGAGTAAAGACACCAGCTGCCATCCTGCCCCTGAAGGCTGAAGAACACCTGTCAATGGTGTTAAAATGCAAATTAAGGATGCTAAATTACAGAAGGATCCACCCTGGGAACAAAGAAAGTACAGAAATAAGAGGATAATAATGTTTGTAATTAGCTGGTGATTAACAACTGTACTGAACCAAGAGGCAGCATGACAGAGCAAGGCCCAGAGACTGAAATGAGAGTCAGGAAGTATCAAAGATGGGTAAAAACATGGAAAACATGTAATCCTCATCTGAAGCACTGGATTCGCAACCGACAGAGGCCTGGCCCTCTCCTTGTGCCTACTGGGCTGGCTTGAGCAACACATAAAGGACTGGTCATTATGTCACAGCAGCTTGCAGAACTTTATGAGTATGTGTGTGAATGTATGTGACTGTTTTCTGATATTCTTACATTCTCAATAAATGTGGCATATTGCCTTGTCCCCCTGAATAAGATCCTGCTAGTATTTCCTTTTACAAGTATAACATTGTGTTGGAGAATTGTGAAAACAGGGAGCATAGCAGTATCCCACGATTATTGGAAAAATTGGTGTGCACACTACAGGCATGAGTAAGCTTGGCAGTACAGAGGAAGGTCTAAAAATATGTTTTTCTAGTTATCCGAGAAAAGAAACAAAAAAACAGAATCTGAAGGATGTAGGAGTTTAAATTTTGTTGTTATGATATTAAAGAAATTGCTCTTCCAGGAGCTTGTTGTTGTTCTTCAAGGAGTTGATATTATATATATATATACATGTAAGTTTTACTGTCATTGTTTGCTGTTGTTCGTGTTTTATTGGGGAAAACGTTTAAGAAAACACAGCCTAGAAATATCCCCAAGGAAAAGCAGGAAGCACTGCCTTTTGTACAAGAACTTACACCCTTTACTCAGGTTTTGCAAAGGTTTGGGCACAGCCCCTGGACACCAGAGCCACTCTCATTTAAGCTGGAATACGGGCTGGAGTGTGGGTTCATATGCTTAGGCTTTCTTCTTGCTCTGCTATTGCTTCCTTCCCACCCCCCTGCCTCTGCACTTCTGTTTTTCTGAATTTTTGATGGCAGGAACTTTAGACACATTTTGAATGTAACAAAGCATAGACTAAGGCAGCCGGGTTGCAAAGATGATACTTGGTGGTTCAGGTTTTACAAGAAGAATATGGCATCTTAGGAAATTAATAAAATAAATTGGAATCAGCTCAGTAAAAACAGTGGCTCTGAGTAAGAGAATGGAGAGTTTAAGATTACAAAACCATGTTTCCAGTGAAATATTAAAAGCTATGGCAGCAAAGAATAATAGCATAAAACTGATATACAGTAAATTGAAGGCAAAAGTAAGTAATTTGAAGGAAAAGAGAAAATTTAAGAGAACTGCAGCTGAAAGTTGTGGCAAGTGTTATAGGAAAATAATTCTTTGTTTCCTTGCAGCAATTCTAAAGGAAAAATGGGCCCTTTTTCCCCAAAGGAATGGTTTCTGAATCCTGACTGAAAGAATTTGAATATGGATGAAATAGATAAAATCCTTAAAGAATTTTAATGTGTGTACAGCTCTGTAAATGTAATTAGATCTCTGCAACGAAAAAAAATGTGTCCAAATATATTGTGTAAATCTGCAAGGTTTTATGGACCTAAATTAATATTTCTGGTTTGTAATATCCTGTTTTCTAAATTTAAGATAAATAAAAAAGATTCTTGATTCCTTTTAATTTTAGTACCAAAATAGCAGAGCAGAGCTGCAGTAAAATAATAGGAAATTAAAAGGAAAGTTTCTCCTTGGAGCAACATCAGGGGTAAGATGCACTCCGCCATAAGGTGACTCTGAGCAACCAGACTGTCACTTTGGTAAGGGTACATGGAACTTCTAAGAACAAAAATAAGTGACACCTTATGTAAATATTGATATGGTTCATAGAAAGTTATAGAGAAGTTCAATTCTGAAAGAAATGTGCATTTTCCCATGACGTATGCTGTCTATATTGTAGAAGGGTTAAAAGAAAAGTAAATTGAACTTGTTACTATATTAAAATCCTACAAGGTCACATAAAGGAGCCAGAATATGTTTTGTTTTCTTTTTCAGATCACTGTGTGCTTTAAGAACAAACCAAAAAGTGACAACAAGTGGTGTCTGTCGATGCAAAGTACATAGCTGATATGACAGGGAAAGAGGAGAACTGTCCAGAGATGGGAGCACAAAGGGGCTGAATGCAGATAATGGACACAAAAGAAAGGTAAGAAACAAGTCCATCCTAACCAAAGTCCCTTACACACTTACCCCAGGAGAACACCAAGGATGTAATTAAATTAAAGCCTATGCAAAGATTCCAAAAGTATATTGAACAGCCTGGCCTCACAGACAATTTTTATAAATAAAAGGCCTTGTATAACAAGAGATGTACAAACACCCACTTGTAATACTTGTCATACATTTGTTGCTAATGTTATTGTTATTATTAAACCCTGAAAGAAATTTAATATTAATGAGTAACTCTGTAACAATGTATAATGTGTATAGGTTTTTTTGGGGGAAAAAAGGGTAACTGAAAACAAACCTGATGTTAAAAAGCTTCATGGTAATGATACTTCTCAACTGTTACCTGTAGATAATCTTAAAGCTTGGCACAATGGAGAAAACATTACAAACTTGGCCTGCTGTATAAAAGGGAAACTGAGGTACACCACCTCAGGAATTTCATGAATAAAAAGAAAAGGAGGATTCATCCTAAGACCTTAAAAGGTAGAAGCCATTACAAACCTGGCCTTCCTATAGAACAAAAACAGGAAAATATGAGGGTAATTCCACTGTTTTGCCTGCAATCAGAAAGGAGATTTGTAAAAGATAGTGGTATTTTAAACAATAATCTGCCACCCCTCAAAGGCGATATAAAAATGTTCTTTTTGCCTTTCAGAACTTCAGGAAAAGCTGACATCAGCAAAAGAGCTAAACAACAAAACCGTGGATCTACTGTTGCAACAGAGATTGTGTTTTATGTTTTATGTTTTTTGTCTTGTTACTGACATTGCTGTGTATGGTACCATGTTTAAAAAAAAGAAGTGAGGGACTGCATGAAGCAGGAAAAAATCAATGAGCATTGTAACCATAGTTACAAAAACATCCTCTAACAGGTGAAAAAGCAGAGGAATAAAGGAGAAATCAAGTTCAATGAATTTGGAAGGAAAAGGAGTCCTGAAAATAGACATCTTGGAAGAAGTAAAAGTGCTGGTTAACTTTGTTAACAGAGTCCTATGAAAAATGCCTACTGTGACACCCTGGAAGCCTCTGAAAATTTCAGTAAGCCCTAAGCAAACCACCAGCCAAGGGCTTGAGATTAATTTGCTAAGCACTGTGTGGGTGGGGTGGCGCTCAAAGCACTGTTAAAAGCTCCAGTCCTCTCCCAGGAAAAAAAGGAAGGGAGAAAGGAACTGAGGTCTGGCTGGGTCTGAGAATAAAAGTTAATTAAAGTAGCTGAAAAGTTCCAGAGGGGTAGCCTTGTTAGTCTGTATACAGGAAAAACAACGAGAGTCCTGGAGCACTTGAGGACTAACACGTTTATTTTCTGCAGCCATAAGCTTCTGTTACAGCCCCTGAAAACTTATGCCTGCAGAAATTAAATTGGTTAGTCTTTAAAGTGCTACAGGACTATTGTTGTTTTTGAATTAGCTGAAATGTTTTAGTGATACCTCCCAGGTAAGGAGGGGGAAAGTTGTTCTGCTGTGTTTTATATTAAGAACATATGAATGCTGAAAGATCTTGAAGCACTTCAGCAGCAAGCAGTAAAAAAAAAAGCTCATAATCTTCGTTTCTTCATTTTGTGGGTGGTAAGAGGTGACGAGGAAAAAAACCACACAAGTAAAACTGAAAGCCTGTTAAAAAAAGTGAAAATTTAAATATGAATGCCCTCCAGCCACAGGCAACTTCAGGTCTCATTCTGCAATCTTCATCTTGGAGCATCTGATTTGCGACAGACAGAGGCCCAGCTCCCTTCTCGGACCCAGCCTAGCTGGCCGCGGGGCTTTCTTGAGCAACGCATAAAAGGGGTGGTCATTATATCACACTAGCTTGCAGAACTTTCTGAATGTGTGTGTGAATGTGACGGCTTTTTGATATTGTTACGTGTACAATAAACGTGGCATAGTGCCTTTTCCCCCTGAATAAGATCCTGCTAGTCTTTTCTTTTACAAGTACAAGAGGACATGAAGGCTAAATGATCCAGGGCAAGTAACTCTTCCTCAAAACGACACAAAGCTTTAGTACATACCCGCCAGTTAGTAACCCAGACACAACTTCCTGATGGTGCTTTTCCATGTTGGCAATTGCCGAGGTTGCATGAAGCTTTTGTGGGATTGGTCAGAGGAGGAGGGACGGGCTGGTTGGAGGAAGGTGTCAGAGACAATCTACTGCAGTGTGTCCACATTACATTACAGCCTGACACACACCCCTTCCACAGGAGATTGCAGGAGGCCTATTTACACCTCTTTCATTTGTGAAATAGGCAAGATGTCCATTCCTATTTCACCCTGTTCAGGACTCGGTGCCACTGCGATCTGGATACTGAACATCCCGCCCCCACCACGCACACTGTGTGTGCCTGGCTTTGTCACAGCGAGATTTCTAACACAACCTGGTTTCCTCTAAGGCAGAACCATGCTTTTATTTTTATTTTATTTTTGTGTTTCTCATCCTCCATGGAACGAGAGAGTCAGGAGAACAGACAGAGCAGATCCCCTACAAATTTTTACTCTAATTGTTTTGAACCTCTAAACTGTGAGTTTATGGTTTCAGCTACTCTCCTCTCAGTTCTTTTCTGGTCCAGATGAGCTCACCCCTCCTTACAGGATGCAGAATGACTCCAGTTGAAGTCACTGGAGGTTCATGGCTGGTGAAAATCAGGCCTTAAATTTAAGTCCTTAAATGTGGGTTTGGGGTGAAATCCTGGCCCTGACGGGAGTTTTGCCGCTGATCTGAATGGAACCAAGATTTCACCTGTAGTGTGAAACTTTAGTCTCCCTGCTGTGAAGATCCTGGCTTCAGGTCCTGCAACAACGAGAGCTGTTCTGTTAGGCTTCTAAAAGAGTTTAAAGACAGATCCCCAGTTTATGTGGCATTCTGATACCGGGCATGAAAGTTGGGGATTTGAAAAGACAGGAGCCCTGATTTTGCTTAAATCAGGAATTCCAGTGTCTATCTGGAGTGAGCCAGTGAAGGCAGAATGTGAGGGCAGAATGTGGCCAGTCTGTAAAGCCCTGTGTGACACATTGTTGTTCCCAAATCCTGGATATCACATGTACTCAAGAGAGAGGCTCTGGCTACACGTCTTAACCTGGCAGTAAAGGTGCTGATTTGGAAAATATGAAAGAAACAGAGAAAAGAAGCACACAGACCAAAAAATAGGAAGATATTAAGTCAGTTAGAAGTACTCAGTGAGAGACAAGGAAATGATCTCAAAAACAAATATTTATCTAAATGACTAGCAATAGATCTTTAGTTCCAATTTTAATTCCCTTCATGTTTCTGACAACACTTCCTGATGGTGCTTTTCCATGTTGGCAATTGCTGAAGTTGCCATGAGGCAGTTGTGGGATTGGTCACAGGAGGAGGGATGGACTGATTGGAGGAAGGTGTCAGATACAATCTACTGCAGTGTGTCCACATTACATTACCGTCTGAGACACAACCATATCACAGGAGATTGCAGGTGGCCTAGTTATACCTCTTTGATGTCTGAATTAGGAATTCTCTATTTCGCGCTGTGCCACTGCGATCTGGCTACTGCACATCTCACTCCAAAGACACACACTGTGTGTGCCTGGATCTACCCCAGTGAGATTTTCAACACTGTCTAGTTTCCTCAAAGCCAGGATGATGCTTTTATTTTTACTTCATTTTGATGTTTTTCAGACCTTCCAGTCCAAATTTATACCCTAATTGTTTTGAACCTCAAAGTTCTGAGTTTAAAATTTCAGCTGCCCTCCTCTCAGTTCTTCTCTGGTCTAGATAAGCTCACCCATCCTTAGAGGTCTCAGGATGACTCCAGTAGGAGTCACTGGAGGCTCGTGGCTGATGGAAATCAGGCCTTTTATTAAAGTCTCTAAATATGGGTTTAGGGTGAAATCCTGACCCAGATGGGAGTTGTGCAATTGATCTCAATGAACCAAGATTTCACCCTTGGTGTGTGTTGCAGGGTCGATTGAAGAGAGAAATTGACCCAGGTGGAGTCTTAAGGAGCGTTTATTCAGTTACAGCTCCTAATTCACTCATTCCCCTTTGTCACGCACGTCCAACAAAGTGAGCCCCGAGTTCACTACTTTACAATGTTTTATCTAAAATATTATGTAAACACACACTTCTACAAGGCGCCATAAAATCCCTGTTTTGTTATATAAAGGATTATAAATGAATATTAATGGCCAGGAGAGGCGTATAATTATATGCGCCCACGTTTGTTCTTTCCCACGAAACTTGCATAGCATATACTTTTATCTTAACAGCAAGAATGATCATGTAGTCCCTTAATAACTAGTTAGAAGGGAAGAAATAGAGGGACTGATCCGGAGCCTTCCCTAACACGCATGCTGCCTGGGAAAGAAGAGAGAACCCCTTTTACCATATTCTTTGTCCAGGTGGTGAGGGGAGAAAAGGTCAGAGGGGGAGGGGGAACAGAGCCTTCCCATTACCATGAATTCAATGGAAACAAAATGTCACCCTTAGTGAGGAACTTTAGGCTCCCTGCTGTAAAGATCCTGGCTTCAGGTCCTGCAGCAGCAAGAGCTATTCTGTTAGGTGCTGAAAGAGGCCAATGGAAGATCCCCAGTTTATGTGGCATTCTGAGATCGGGTATGAAAGATGGGCATTTCAAAAGACAGGGGCCCTGATTTTGCTTAAATCAGTGATGCCAGTGTCAATCTGGAGTGAGCCGCTGAAGGCAGAATGTTAGGACAGAATCTGGCCACTCTGTAAAACCCTGTGTGGCCCATTCGTGTTCTGAAATCTCAGGTATCACAGACACCCATGACAGAGGCTCTGGCTACACTTCCTAAGATGGCAGGAAAGTTCCTGAACTGGTAAACTTGTGAGAACTATAGGGGAAAAAAACAAACAGACCAAAATAAAAGAAAGATACTAAGTCAGTTAGAAGGACACAGTGAGAGACATGGAAATGATCTTAAAAACAAATATTTGTCAAAACAACCTAAAATAATTCTTTTGTTCCCATTTTAAATCCCTTCATGTTTCTGAGAGCACTAAACAGTTCATGTCTCTGTGCTTGAGAATTCCTGCCCAGATTGTTCTTGAGCTGAACCATTCCCGAGCCCTTAGCACTAGCTATATTGCAGAACCTGGCAACTCACCCAAATCCCATGCAGCGAAGAGAGGAAATCTCCTTACTGAGACCCGAGAATGAGTGTATGAATCTCATATCTGAGAAGCACAAAGCTGGACACGGACCTTTATGATTCCCCCGTACAGTCCCAGTGAAGTCCTAGTGTGGCCAGGACTCCGGGACAATTCCCTGTGCTTTGTGAGCAGTGGGAACAGCAGAAAACAGACCCTGGAGAATTTCATTCTAAGAGCCTCCCCTGAGAGTGAAGAAATGATTCACTGATAGCAGAGCCTCAGATTGTCAGGGGAAACTGAGAGTTGCAGACTTGCTAGAGTGGTCCTGCACTGCTAAAACCTGAGAGAGAAAAGAAGAGCCAGGGGTTAGATGTGCTCATTTATCTATAAGCATTTCTGTGCTGCTGCTCATTGTCATAGAACCTGAGCATCTGCTGCGACTCCCAATTGATAAGCCCAGTGCTGAATCCCTGAGACTATGACGTTCATGTGGACAGGCTTTTGTGCATTCTTGTTTCAAATCTCCGAATCTCTGTCCCTCCCATCTGCTAGCCTTTCTAACAGAGGTCAATACAGATTATTCCAGCTTCATCATAAACCCCTCTACTGTAACTGCATAAGCTATCACTGGGGTAGGGAGGGAAGAGGGAGATCTTCAGAGGTGAGTAAGATGCTCAAATTCCATCCACATTCAAATGCACTTCTTTGTTAAGCCAAGTTGGTTACATGCCATATTTGCTATTCTCTCTGCACATAGGTATTGTTTGTTCCTGCGCCCTCAGTATGATTTCTTAAAAATACAGCCAGCTCTCTTGGACTCTTTTCCACCTCATTTGAGCATCCCACGGGATCCTGCCAATCAGCTCCCTGAGGAAGTCAAAGTTTGCTTTTATGAAGTCCAGGGGGCATGTCCTACTGTTCTTTTTCCTTTGACCAGGACGCTGAATTCTACCATCTCATGGTTACTGCTGCCAGGTTACCATCCACTTCTACTTCCCCTACCAATTCTTCCTGATTAGTCAAGCAAGATTTCCCTTTACAGAAACCATGTTGACTCTTCTCAATGATTCGTGTTCATCTCTCTGTCTGATAATTCTGTTCTTTACTACAGTTTCAACCAATTTGCCTGGTACGGAAGTTGGGCTTACTGGACTGTAATTGCCAGGATCGCCT
>ML677072.1:87302-182574 GCA_007922155.1 Mesoclemmys tuberculata | reverse complement strand
CCCAAAGGAATGGTCTGTGAATCCTGACTGAAATAATTTGAATATGGGTGATTCACTTTAATTCCCTAAAGAAAAAAAAATGGTTTCTTTGGAACTTAACTGCCTCCAAATGTATAAAAGGAAATGTAAAGTGTTTACAGATGTGTAAATATAATTAGATCGGTGAAAGGGAAAAAAATACTGTGTGCAAATATATTGTGTAAATCTGTGAGGTTTTAAGGACCTAAACTAATATTTCTAGTTTGCGAAACCCTGTTTTCTAAGTTTAAGATAAATTGGTTTTGTTTTGGATTTTTTAAATAATGCCAACAAACTCCATTTGAAGCTTTCATTCAAAGTTGTAAAACTGGCAAACACCTTTTTGCCAGACACAGGTCAATTAGTGCTGTTTGGCTTTGTTATTCAGCATTTAACCCTTGAGAGGTACCTCATTGCTTTTATAGGTTAAATATCTTTTTAAACAAGAAACAAGAAATATGGCCATGGCTATGTAGGGATAACCAAAAACAGGAGAATGAAAAAAGATTCCAAATCTTTTTATTTTTGGTACCAAAATAGCAGATCAGAGCTGCAGTAAAAGAATAAAAAATTAAAAGTGTCTCCTTGGAGCAACATCGGGGTAAGATGCAAACCACTGACCCTTGACGTGATTCTGAGTAATCAGACTGTCTCTTTGGTAAGGGTACATGAAAACTCTAAGCACAAAACGAGTTACACCTTATGTACATATGGATATGGTTCATAGAACGTTAGAGAGAAGTTAAATTATGAAAGAAATGTGGATTTTCCCATGACATGTGCAGTATATATTGTAGCAAGTTTGATAGATATATAAACCAATCTAGCTACTTAATTAAAATCCTACAAGAACTCATAAAGGAGCCAGGATAGGTTATGTTTTCTTTTTCAGATCACTGTGTGCTTTAAGAACAAAGAAAAGACTGAAAAACAGTAGTGTCTGCTGAAGCAAATTGCATAGCTGATATAATAGGGAAAGAAGAGAACTGTCCAGAGATGGTAGTACAAAGAGGCTTTATGGAGATAATGGACACAAAAGAAAGGTAAAAACCAGTAGGTCCTAACAAGAGTCCCTTACACAGTTACCCCACGAGTACTACAAGGATGTAATTAAATTAAAGCTTATGCAAAGATTCCAAAAGAATATTGAACATCCTGGCTTCAGAGACAAAAAAAATTGTCTAAATAAATGGCATGGTATAACAAGATACTAACAAGCACCCACTTGTAATATTTGGAATACATTTGATGCTAATGTTATTTTTATTATTACATGTGAAATTACACTGTAACAATGTATAATCTGGATAGTCTTTTGGGGGAAAAAATGGTAACTGAAAATACACCGCATGTAAAAAAACCTTATGGCAATGATACTTTTCAACTATTTCCTGTAGATGATCTTAAAACGTGGCACAGCAAAGAAAACATTACAAATCTGGCCTGCTTTATAAAAAAGGAAACTGAGGTACACCACCTCATGAATTTCATGAATAAAAACAAAAGGAAAATTCACCCTAAAACCTTAAAAGGTAGAAGCCATTACAAACCTGGCCTGCCTGTAGAAGAAAAAGCACAAGAAAATATGATGCTAATTCCTCTGTTTTGTCTGCAATCAGAAAGGAGATTTGTAAAAGAAAGGGGTATTTTAAACGTCTCATTCTGCAATTGTCTGACAGAGGCCTGGCTCCGTCCTTGTTCCCAGCCTAGCTGGCCACTGGGCTGGCTCGAGCAACGCAAAAAAGTACTGGTCATTATATCACACCAGCTTGCAGAAACTTTATGAATGTGTCTGTAAATGTGATGGCTTTTTTATATTCTTACATGTAGAATAAACGTGGCACAGTGCCTTGTCCCCCTGAGTAAGATCCTGCTCCTCTTTTCTTTTACAAATATAACAAGAGGACATGAAGGCCAAAAGGAGCCAGCACAAGTAACTCTTTCTCAAAACAACACAAAGCTTTACTACATACCTGCTTGTTAGAAACCCAGAACAACTTCCTACTATTGCTTTTCCATGTTGGCAATTGCTGGAGTTGCCATGTGGCTGTTGTGGGATTGGTCAGAAGAGCAGGAATAGGCTGCTTGGAGGAAGGTGTCAGATATAATCTCCTACAGTGTGTCCACATTACATTACAGCCTGACACACACCCCTACCTCAGGAGACTGCAGGAGGCCTAGTTACACCTCTCTGTGTGATTTAGGAAGGAAGTCCATTCCCTATTTAGTCTTGTTTCAGGACTCTGTGCCACTGTGATCTGGATGCTACATGTCCCGCTCCAAATAAAGAGAGTGTGTTTGCCTGGATCTACCCCAGTGAGATTTCCAACATTGCCTGATATCCTCTAAGCCAGAAACATGCTTTTAATTTTACTGCATTTTGCTGTTTCTCATCCACTATGGAACTAGAGAGGCAGGGGAACAGACAGACCAGACCCTCCCCCCAAATTTTACTCTACTTGTTTTGAACCTCTAAGCTCAGAGTTTAAGATTTCAGCTACTCAGTTCTCAGTTCTTCTCTGGTCCAGATGAGCTCACCCAACCTTAGAGGCCACAGGACAACTCCAGTTGAAGTCACTGGACGCTCATGACCAGTGAAAATCAGGCCTTTTATTTAAGCCCCTAAATGTGGGCTTAGGGAAAAATCCTGGCCCTGACAGGAGTTTTGCCATTGATTTCAATGGAACCAAGATTTCACCCGTAGTGTAGACGTTTTGGCTCCCTCCTGTGAAGATCCTGGCTCCAGTCCCACAGGAGTGAGAGCTATTCTGTTAGGGTCCTGAAAGAGTCTGAAGGAAGACCCCTAGTTTATTTGGTGTTCTGAAAGAGGGCATGAAAGATGTGGATTTCAAAACACAGGGGCCCTGTTCTTGGTAAAATCAGTGATGCCAGTGTCAATCTGGAGTGAGACACTGAAGGCAGAATGTGAGGGCAGAATCTGGTCACTCTGTAAAATCCTGTGTGACCCATCCATGTTGTGAAATCTCAGGTGTTACAGATACCTATGACAGAGGCTCTTGCTACACATCTTAACCTGGCAGTAAAGTTGCTAAATTGGAAAAAATGTGAGAACCAAATAAAAAACCCCACACAGACCAAAAAAAAGTAAGATAACTAAGTTAGTTAGAAGGCCACAGTGAGACAGAAGGAAATGATTTTAAAAACAAATGTTTGTCTAAATGACTTACAATAAATCTTTAGTTCCAATTTTAAATCCCTTCATCTTTCCGACAACACTAAACAGTTCAAGTCTCTGGGATGGAGAATTCCTGCCCAGATTGTTCTTGACCTGAACCGTTCCCGAGCCCTTAGCACTAACTATATTGCAGAACAAGGCAACTCACCCAAATGCCATGCAGGAGAGAGAGGAAATCTCCTTACTGAGAGCAGAAAATAAATGTACAAATCTCACATCTGACACTCACAGTGCTGGACAGGGACCTTTATGATTCTTTTGTACAGTCCCAGTGGAGTCTCAGTTTGCCCAGGACTTTCCGGACAATTCCCTTCACTCCATGACCAGTGGGGACAGCAGAAAACAGACCCTGGAGAATTTCAGCCTAAGAGTCTCTCCCAAGAGTGAAGAAAGTATTCACTGATAACAGAGCCGCAGATTGTCAGGGCAAACTGAGTCTTGCAGACTTGTAGAGTTGTACTTCACTGCTAAAACCCTAGAGAGAAAAGAAGAGCCAAGGATTAGACGTGTTCATTTATCTATCAGCATTTCTCTGTTGCTGCTCATTGTCATAGAACCTGAGCATCTGCTGCTACTCCCGGCTGATGAGCCCGGTGCTGAATTCCATGGACAGGCTCCTGTGCATCCCTATTTCAAATTTAGGATTTCCACACAGAGTAACAGTCCCTCCCATCTGCTAGCTTCTCTAACAGAGGGAAATACAGATTATCCCAGCTAAATCATAAACCAATATCCTGCCATGGGGAAGTGCAGCTTCCTGACGCCCCTTCAATGATCAGCATGCCCCCCAAAGCCTGTGAAGTGATGGCCTTTGTCTTCTTAGCCCAGTTACTGTAACTGCAAAGGCTGTCATAGGGTTAGGGACGGGGAGGGAGATGTTAAGAGTTCAGTTGAGTACCCATTGTCCATCCACATTCGAAATGGACTTCTTTATCAAACCAAATTAGTTACCTGCCATATTTCCGATTCTCTCTTCCACTTCTTGTAAACTTCCTTTTTGTGTTTAAGCTCACCAGTGACTTCTTTGTTAAGCCAAGCTGGTCGCCTACCACTCTTGCTATTCTTTCTGCACATCAGTATTGTTTGTTCCTGTGCCGCCAATAAGGTGTCTTTAAAATACAGCCAGCTCTCTTGGATTCCTTTCCCCCTCATATTAGCCTCCCAGAGGATCCTGTCCATCAGCTCCCTGAGGGAGTCAACAACTGCTTTTCTGAAGGCCATGGTCCGTATCCTGCTGTTCTCCTTTCTTCCTTTTGCCAGGTTGCTGATCTCGACTATCTCATGGTCACTGCAACCCAAGTTACCATCCACTTCTACTTCCCCTACCAAGTCTTCCCAATTAATCAGCCATGATTTCCTTTACATAAACCATGCTGACTGTTTCCAAGGATTCATGTTCATCTCTCTATCTGATAATTCTGTTTTTACTATAGTTTCAACCAATTTGCCTGGTACGCAAGTTGGGCTTACTGGGCTGTAATTGCCAGGATCGCCTCTAGAGCCTTTTTAAAGAATTGGCGTTACATTAGCTATCTCCCCACCATCTGGTACAAAACTGATTTAAGTGATAAGTTACATACCACAGTTAGTAGTTCTACTATTTCACGTTTGCGTTCCTTCAGAACTCTTCGGTGAATCCCATGTGGTCCTGTGCCCACATCTTCCTGTTTCATTTATCAATCTCCTCACGGCAAGTGTTAGATCAGAGGTTGGTTTTCTTATTACGACCTTGCTGAGGGACCCCTAGGCTGAGTGTCATGTCATGACTCTTGGGTGTGCGATACTCACTCACACACAGATGTGCTCTGCCTGGGTGTCACACGAACAGTCGGGGGTGCTCAGCAGGTGTGTTGTGTGCAGAGCCATGCAGGGGACAGGGAGATGCCTGAATGGCTTCTCTTGTGAGATCCTGCATTACTCCAGTCTGATGCGCCTGCGTGGTGGCACAGAAAAGGGTAGGCGGCTGTGCCCCTGGAATAGTCCCTCTCACAGTTGGTGCTGCTCTCATGGATCACGCAGCTGCCAGAGCGCTCAGGAAGGGCCAGGACTGCTACTGCAAAACAGCTCTGCAGCTTTTCTCATGGCCCCTGGGTGTTTAACGAGAGACAGGAAAGACATATCCTTCTTTGTACTGACTGTATCAACCGTAATTCTGAGGTCTGAGCTGACAGTGATACTTCTCTTTATACAGTAACGTCCCAACCATCCCCTGGAGTTACGCAAACACAGTCACCGTGTAAATGCTGCTGCCTGCATTGGGCCTGTTCCTTCTGTGCACCGGCCTCCCTTAGCAGCTTGTGAGAGAAATCAGTAGCTCAGATCCCATTTCACAGGCAATGGAAATGGATGATGAAATGACATGTCACTTAACGAACACTATGATAATCCTCACACAAATAGGTTTGGTTTTCACACTATACACGATTGGGTTCACCAGGGGCAGAATCAGCAAATAGACATTTCCCAGGACAGTCTGAAGCTTGGGAGAAGAGCTCTTCAGAAATCATTGTATCACAGATAAGGCAATATCTGGCATTTAGGAAAGCAGGACGATGCAGACAGGGAGACGCAGGTGTTCAGGAACTTGAGGCGTTTCACTTGGGCCGTGATGCTCAGCACTATATTGAGGATCTTTACATATGATAGGATGATGAGCAGAAAATCCAACTCCAGTGAAGCGAGTGGTAGAAAGAATGCAGAGATGATGTTGACTCTGTTATCTGAACAAGCCATCATCTTGACCTTATGATGCTGGCAGTAGAAATGGGAAAGAATCATTCCTTGCAGTATTGGTACTGTTTCAGGTAATGGGCTGTGTGAATATTAGTGACACTGCTCTGAAGAGAGTCAACAGTGCCTTCCGGGCTCTTCTCAGCGGTGTTAAGATGGAATCCTATCTGAGCGGGTTACAGATCGCAACAAAGTGCTCAAAGGCCATGGAGGAGAGAATTCAGTGAACGTGAGTGAGTGCAGGAAGAAAAGCTGGGGAAAACAGGCACCATGGCTGATCTCCCTAGCGTTAAACCAGAATATGCCCAGTGTTGTCAGCGTGGTGGATATCGATATTCCAAGGTACATGAGCACATGAACAGAAAAAGTGAATTTCCTCATTTTAAAGTAACACATATTAAGCAGAAGGGAATAGGAAACCAAACATGGACGTCTTCCTATCCAAATATTCTAATGAGAAAGATCATTGCAGGGTGGAATTTGGTGTCATTGACAGCTGACATAATGCACTTGGAAAGTCCGAGGAGTTTTTAACTTTACTTCCTGAAGGGAAAAATAACAGGACAGTAGAGGATATTGAATGAGACCTCATTTAGGAAAAATATTCTCAGGTACTCATTCCTTTTTTGTTTCTGTCTTCCCAGAGGTCAGCTCCCAGACTACTGCACTGGGCGGCTCAGAATGGGGAGGAGGTGCACATCCCTCAGTGCTGAAGGAACAGGCCCATGGGGTCAGATAGAATGCATCCGAGAGTGCTGAGGAAGTTAGCTGATGTAATTTCAGAGCCATTGGTTATTATCTTTGAAAGCTTGTGGCAATTGGCGGAGGTCCCAGATGATTGGAAAAAGGCAAATATAGTGCCTATCTTCAAGAAAGGGAAGAAAGAGGATCCAGGGAACTACAGACCGGTCAGCCTCACCTCAATCCCTGGAAAAATCATGAACTAGGTCCTCAAGGAATCCATTTTAAGGCACTTGGAAGAGAGGAAGGTGATCAGGAACAGTCAACATGGATTCATCAAGGGCAAATCATGCCTGACCAACCAGATTGCTTTCTTTGAAAAGGTGACTGGCTCTGTGGATGTGGGGAAAGCGTTGACTTTAGCAAACCTTTTGATACAATCTCCCACAGTATTCTTATCAGCAAGTTAAAGAGGTATGGGTTGGCTGAATTGACTATAAAATGGCAAGAGAACTGGCTAGATCATAGGACTCAATGAGTAGTAATCAATGGCTCCATGTCTAGCTGGCAGCTGGTCACAAGTGGAGTGCCCCAGGGATCAGTCCTGGGGTAGGTTTTGTTCTACATTTTCAATAATGATCTGGAGGATGGGATAGATTGCACCTTCAGCAAGTTTGCAGGTGACACTAAGCTAGGGGGAGTATTAGATATCCTGGAAGGTAGGGATATAATACAGAAGGACCTAAACAAATTGGAGGATTGGGCCAAAAGAAATCTGATGAGGTTCAACAAGGAGAAGTGCAGAGTCCTGCACTTAGGATGGAAGAATCCCATGCACATCTACAGAGTGGGGACCAACGAGCTAGGGAGCAGTTCTGCAGAAAAAGCCCTGGGGGTTACAATGGATAAGAAACTGGATATGAGTCAGCAGTGTGCCCTGGTTGCCAAGAATGCTAATGGCATATTTGGCTGCATTAGTAAGAGCATTGCCAGCAGATAACGGGAAGTGATTATTCCCCTGTATTCGTCATTGGTGAGGCAGCATTTGGAATATTGTGTCCAGTTTTGGGCTCCCCACTACACAAAGGGCGTGGAGAAGTTGGAGAGAGTCCAACGGAGGGCAACAAAAATGGGGAGGGGGCTGGAGCACAAGACTTATGAGGAGAGGCTGAGGAAACTAGGCTTGTTTAATTTTCAGAAGAGAAGAATGAGGGGGGATTTGATAGCAGCCTTCAACTACCTGAAAGAGAGCTAGGCTTTTCTCAGTGGTGGCAGATGACAGAACAAGGAGTAATGGTGTCAAGTTGCAGTGGGGGAGGTCTTAGTTGGACATTAGTAAATAGTTTTTCACTAGAAGGGTGGTGAAGCATAGGAATGAGTTACCTAAGGAGGTGGTGGAATCTCCATCTTCAGAGGTTTTTAAGCTGAGGCTCGTCAAAACCCTCGCTACGATTATTTAACTGACGTCAGTCCTGCTTTGAGCAGGGGATTGACTAGATGACCTCCTGAGGTTGCTTCCAACTCTAATATTCTATGATTCTATGAATTGCCCCACTGATAGGAAGATAGGCATTGCCAGACTGGATCAGACCTGTAGTTCATCTTGCCCAGTATCTGGTGGCCAGTACCGAATGCTTCCGAGTAAGGTAGAAGATGCCCTACAATAGAGAGATGTGAGATAAGCCCCCCAGAGGAAGTTTTCTCATGACATTCACTAGTTAGACAAATTTTATCGTATAAATCTGGAAAGTTGATAGCTCCCCCAAGACGTTTTTTAAAAAAACCTCACTACTGTAATTGGACAAAGTTCTGAGTTCTGGAATATTGACTTCAACAGCATCACACCAGATTTACATGTGTAAATTGGATCAGGACCAGGTTGTATTTGCTTTCATTTACCCAAATATTCCCAGTGATACATTCTGACTCCTGAGAGTTGCTCAAAGATGTAGCCTGTTTTGGGGTGTTATAGTTATTTGAATGGAGTTATAAGCTCACCAATTGATCTGATCAGAATCTAATGAGGTTCTTGTCCCAAACCAGGCTCCAGAAGTGTTTATAGGGATCTCAAGGTGCACAACAGGAAAGTTCTTAGAGATAGTCAAATTTGTATCATTTATAAACTTTTATTAAGATAACATAAAATGATAGACAAATGACTGGTATAGAGAAAATGAACAATCAAATGGAGAATGGATAATACAATCTCAGTTTTAGAGACTCATATGGAATATATATATCTACAATATGCTTTGGATTAATATACTCACACCCTTCCCTGATGACCTGATTGAGAGACATGTCTGGTTCCTCAACTTTTGAGTAGAGGAGTAGAGTAGGCAATGCTTTAGAGCTACGGACTATAAGACTGAGACTAACACTACAAATAATACTAAGTATAAAGGAAGAACAAAATCTTAACACAAACTAAAAGAAGCTTCAAGCAGGAGTAGCTGATGATCGATCGTTCCAAGTAGCACAATTTACCCCTTCTTATACCCTGAAAATATAAGTCCTCCTTCTAAATCCAAACTTGGATATGTCACCCCTTCAATTATTGGGGTACTTATATTCTGTATGCTGGCAGGTTTGTGCATATTAATGACATATATACATCCTCACCAGGTGGTACCAAATAACTCATCTATCTCACCTTTGTTATTTCTGGCCCTTTTTGTGGGTTCTGTGGTGTACTTGTAAAGTTTCCTTGGGGAATAACTTATGACAGCCACCCTGTATAGATGTCTTCTGACTTATTTAGGCCAAAGGTCCCGAATATATGTATGCTAACTGCACAGATGTTATACGGGTTGTGGCTTGTAAGGTACCTGCCATGACAGCTAAACGACTTTAATATGAATCTATAACTCTATTATAATCAAACAATCATAGTTAAATCTATAAGAAAAGATATACATATATATATGCCAGCAAGCAGGCTAGTCCTATGGGCTACACAGAGAAGCTGAAGTACTTTTCCTGTCCAGTGTTGGCTGATTCCAGAGAGGTCGATCATCCTACAGGCTTCTATTTACGTTCACAGGACCCCGTCCTCTCCCCAGACAAGGGTGCTGTAGATATTTGGCAAATTCCAAGCTAACACAGACAGTTACTTCATCTTGGCAGTAGATGGGGGTCACAATAGCGAATAGTACAATTTTTAGTTCTCAGTCATATGCAGATGAGTTTGCATCTTACTTCAAACATCTTCATGTAACATGTGATTGGTGTAAATTACATAAAAGCACTATATAATCCTGTTACCTGCACCTCGTCTCTTCTCTGTGCTGTTAAATAGACCAGCTCTTCTTTTGGCTCCTGACTTTTTGGAAAACCTCACACAAGTATTGCAGAGTTATTGTGTGCACGCCCCTGACTGTAAGTGTTAGGAACAGCTTCTGGTCCATTCTGAAAAGACAGCATCAGGCAACTGCTCAGTGACGAAAAAATGAATGCAATAAGCCAGGAATAATTCTATTTCGATGAAAAGTTTTGGCATTACATTTATAGTGCTATCTTTTAAGGACACACAGGTAAGCCCATTCGTTCCCCTCAGGTCTTCTTTCAGTGAGGTTTTCTCGGGTTAGAGGGGGACCTAAAATGTCATGTGGGTCATCTGGATTGCTGGAGAATTTGAAAAGATTGTAGCCTCTCGGCCCAAATGCATTTGCTTGTTATCAAAGATTGGTCTGAAAAATCTTGTACAAATAGTAGCTCTTCTATCCTAGGTTAATATCTCACTGGTCCCCACTGGAGTCAATCTGCAGCCTTTATCCGAAGCGGTGCAGGCACTGGGATCAGCATATACAAATTTCATTCCCTGGGCTCTCACTCTCTAGTACACTGGTTTTCAACCGCTTTTCATGTCCTGTCATCTACAAAATTTAAAATGGTGGTGTGACTCAAACACATAGTCTGCAAACCCCCAGGGGTCTGAGGAAGGTAGGTTGATAATGACTGGTCTAGCACAGAGTAACACAAGCACCTGTTATAGTGCTACAACGGGGGCTTGGCGAAAGTGGTTTTAAGAGAGAAATCCATGAGTGTGCATGGAAATTAAACTTAATTTCACACATGAAAGTCGTTTATTCCCCTCTCTCTCTCTCTGGCTTTCTCTGCACCGTGTTCATAAAATATATGATAACCTGGAATAGTATTGTGACAGCCATTGGTCCGAACTGCCATAATTATAAACGTGTACGTTAAACCCAATTCTTGGCTGTTGATTGTATGGGCATATTAGGTTAAATATTGGGATTTTACCAGTATAATGAGTCCTAGTTTAATAGCAGGCTGCTGGGAAACAAGCAGGAAAGGAAACAATAGCTAAACAAAAGCCATCACTCACAGCACTTCAGGGAGCTTCAGAGACAATCCTTGAGCTTCACATTGTGAAGACCCCATTTCCAGGCTCCAGCCAAATTATACAACTTGTTTTGCCAGTGCTGGGAGTCTGTCCAGAGGTGAGGGAGCTGGTGCTGAGAAGCTTGTCAGACTGACAGACGCAGAGACACCAATTTGACTCTCAATGTGCTGTAGCCCTGGGCCCAGTCTGAGAGTGGGAGAATGGTGGGATTTCACCCCCAGAGAGCGAACGGGAGGAGGCTGACATCTGGTATTTGGAGACCAGAGAGGGGGGAGAGATGCAGGTAGCCTTGTAACTGTGAGTGGCTGCTACAGGGCACAAATGTTGGAGCCCTCACCCAGTCAGGAAACAGAACTATTCCATGTGTGTTATATGACCTTTTACCAGAAAGCAACACAGCTCTGAATTCCGACATTCACAATCAATCCGGAGAACAACACATGGATTTGCTCACTATATTTCCAGGAGCAAGTAAACCTTAAGAGATTTGGGAACTACTCGGTGATATTGCATGGCCTCTTCTCCATCCCAGAGCGCCCGGCACCTCTGGAAATGGGACCAAATGAGAAATCCAGACTCACAGCTCAGGGTATTTTGGTTTTCACATTCCGAACTCTTTTTGTACCTGCACAACTGCTCTAGGATCCTCTCCAGCTCCCTGGGAGAAAAGGTTCATGGGAGATGTGCTACCAGGGCCTGTCATACAACAAACTACACACAGTGTCTGCTTAAGGGGCAGTTGTAGAGGATGGAGTGGGCTGGATGGAGATGGGAAGGCTGGTTAGAGTAGCTGGTGAAGCATGGATTGGGTGGGAGCTTTTCACCTTTTCATACATAAAGTGCAGTCACAGACACAGTCAGTGGAAGATTCATTGCTGTTACAAGAAAGAGGTGGGATTACAACACTCTAATTTCTTCAGGGGAGAAGGGCAGGGCCATGGAAACTGAATTTTCAGTGGAAAATGATCAGTTTTGTATGAAAACCCACAGCAAAACACAGGTGAAAAGGAAACATTTTACTGTGTTTTTCATGTAGAAAAATCCTCTGTTTTCCAGCCCAGCTTGAGCTCAAACTGTGAGCTTCTATCACTCATGTTACCGAACCACACACCTCTAGTCATCCAGAGTAGGGTGTTGTAACAGGGGAGTCTTTCTCTGTTGGCCTCATATATAAGCAGCCAGGACAAACTTGAGTGATTTTGCAACCCTATACTCCCATTGGAACCCCAATGTGCCCACTTCAACCCCACTCACTCATGGGGTCACAAAGCCATCCACTCAAACTCGGCCTGCTGGCTTTGCTTGGCTTTAATGATACAAACAGTGCCACTATTTGTGAGGCCATAGAACAGGTACAATGAGCACAGAAGGAACGCCAGCCACACACGGGCCGTTTTGAGTCCTGGGTGGAAGCACTGAAGCTGCTGTTGTTGGAAGCTGACATGGGTGGGGTGTGATGCTATTGTCCAGCTGTCTTTACAGAATCATGGAATGGAAACTATCGTACTTAGCAAGATCAGATTGAGTGTTATCAGAATCAGTCCCTCAGTGTCTCTAGGGGATATATAGTCTTTAAATATTTCCCAATATTGCATCAGTACTGGTAGCTGTAGGCCCTCATATTGGCTGAATGGAAAGCCAAATGTCAGGGGTGTTGCTATTTTTTTGCCTGACAGACGTGATCTTAATGTCACCCCCAGCCACCTCCTCAGATTATGTGAGCCTTTGAACATATGCATCTTACTCCCACCTCTGTGAGGCAGGGCTGGGCTATTATCTGCTTGTGCATGGGCTCAGAGAAACTCTGGGGCTTGCCCACAGTCAGAGAGGGCAAGGAAACCAAACCCAGCTTTCCAGGGCAGCAGAGCTGTGCCCAAACACAGGACCAGACTCCCAGCCGGACCGGCTGGGTTCTCACTCCCCCAGAGTGGCCCCACTGCAACTTGAGGCTATTGCCCCCAGTTCTGCCATCTTCTACCACTGAAAAGAGCCTAGCTCCATCATGTGGAATCATTTTTCAGGGAGTTAAAGACTGCTGTCACATTCCCCCTCACTCTTCTCTTTTGCAGACTGAAGAAGCCCAGTTCCCTCAGCCTCACCTCATAAGTGATGTGCTCCAACCACCTCATCATTTTTGTTGCCCTCCTCTAGACTCTCTCAAACTTGTCCACATCCTTTCTGATGACCGATTTGGGGATACTCATGACTGGAAGAGATTTTTGGGGCCTAGTGGGTGGCAAAGTTGGGCACCTTGTGAGGGCAGGCAGAGAGGGGCAAAAGAGTGAAAGATGGAGGATAGTGAGGAATGGTGAGAGTCAAGAACCATACTGATGGAAAATAGGTATGACAGCATATGAGACGCCATCAGCACTAGTTGTCGAGAAGTCATGGAAAGGCCGAATGACAGTGTGTGGAGTGGAGGATGACAGGTGACGACGCTCAAAGAGATCAGGTGATGGTCGGAGAGAGCAGTGCTCAGTGATGGATTGATAAGACATCAGGTGTGAGGAACATCTCAGACTGTGAACTGCCACACGGCTGAGCTCAGCCAAAGAGGGACAGAGCATCCTTCATTAACCAGGAAACATCCTTTCCCTCTCCTGTCACACATGTTTAAAATCAGTGGCCCCAGACAATCACATTGTGCAGGTGTATATTCTCAGTTTGTCACGAAGCTCTTTGGTTTTCACCCCATAAATGATAGGGTTGAACATGGGGGGCACAAGGAGATAGAGATTTGCCAAAATGATGTCAATGTGGGCAGCAATGCCCTGACCAAACCTGCGTGTCAGGGCAGAGAAGAGGATGGGAGTACAAGCCATCAGTATCACACAGATGTGGGCTGTGCAGGTGTTGAGGGCTTTCCGGTGGGCTTTTTTAGAGGAGATCCTGAAGACGGCCCTGATGATCAGGCCGTAGGACAGGCTAGCGAGTATCAGGTCTGAACCGACGGTCACTAATAATGACACAAGGCCGTACATCCGGTTGACTGTGTTCTCCCCACATGAGATCTTCACCACAGCTAGGTGTTCGCAGTACGTGTGGGGGATAACATGGCTGCCACAGAATGGCAGCCTCCGCAGTAGGAGGGGCATGGGCAAAACCAAGAGAACAGCTCGTATCAAACCCACAAGCCCTAGCTTAGCGATACGTGTGTTGGTGAGGATGGTGGAGTATCTCAGAGGGTGACATATGGCAACATAGCGATCAAACGCCATTATTACAAGGACGGCTGATTGCGTAGCACCAAGCATGTAAATGAAGAAAATCTGGGTGAGGCAGCCATCCACAGTGATGCTTTTGGAACGGAACCAAAATATTAACAGTGCCTTTGGCGCAATGCAGGTAGATCCCCCAATGTCTGTGAGAGCCAGCATGCAGATCAACAGGAACATGGGCTTGTGCAAAGTCTGCTCTTTCCCAACAACAAATAGAACTGTGAAATTTCCCAACAAGCTGATGATGTAGCATGTACAGAAAGGGATGGAAATCCAGATGTGGGCATCTTCTAGCCCTGGGATGCCGTTTAGAATTAATGTTGACGGGTTGCTGGGGGTGAGGTTGAAAGCCTCCATAAGAGGGTCGAGGCACCGATCAGGCTAAAAAATGCTCAGGATGCCTATGAAGGGAGAGAAACAAAGCGAGGGGGGTTAGGCACTTGGTAACAAATAGCATGGCAAATATTTTATAGTTACTAACAATCTAGAAAGGGGGGTGAGCAGTGAGGTGGCAACATTATTCCCCTCTATTTGGCACAGTTGAGGCCACATTTGGAGTACAGTTTCCAGTTTTGGGCCCCCCATTAGAGGAAGGATGTGAGATTCCATCAGACGGCAATGAGAATGATTACAGGGCTGGAGCACATGACTTATGAGGAAAGGCTGAGGGAACTAGGCTTGTTCAGTCTGACGAAGAGAAAAATGAGGGGGGATTTGATAGCTACTACTTGAAGGGGGGGGGGTCCTGAAAGGATGGAACTAGGCTGTTCTCAATGCCAGATTTAAGAACTAGGAGCAATGTTCTCAATTTACAGTGGTGGAGGTTTAAGTTGGATTGTAGGAAAAGGTTTTTGCCCTAGGTGTGTAGTGAAGGACTGGAATGGGTTACCTAGAGAGGTGGTGGAATCTACACCCTTATGGATTTTTAAGACTTGGCTTGATAAAGCAATGCCTGGGATCATTTAATTTGAGGTTGGTCCTGCTTTGAGTAGGGGGTTGGATTAGATGACCTCCTGAGATCCCTTCCATCCCTAATTTTCTGTGATTCTATGAGGTGCAGAAGGCACCAAATTACTTAGGCTGTAGTCTGGTCAAGAGATGTCCTCAGAGGAAGCTAACCATACATAGTGATAAGAGATGATGATCAATGTCAGTAAGTGCAGTGTACATACCCATTGGAGGAAAAATTTTTTTTTTGCCTTGTTAACTGACAAGGGTAAGCAGAGAGACCTGGAAGCAACCCAGCTGCTTCCCCTTCTCATGCATGAATACAGATAAAGTTTGCAGATCCCACAGAAATTGGAAGATCGTAAATAATGAAGAGGACGGGTCATTGATTCAGAGCAATCTGAACTGGTTGGTAAAGTGGGTCAAAGCAAACAATTAGCCTTCTAATATAGCTCTGTAGATGTAAGTGTCTATGGACAAAGAAGGAAGATGAGGGCTCAAAGAATTACACAATGAGGGGCTCTATTGTGGGAAGGAGTGACTCTGAACAATATTTTGGGAGCATGAAGGAATAATTAGCTAAACATGAGTTCCCAATGTGAGCTCGTGACCAAAAGAGCTAAAATGATTCTGGGATGATAAACAGGGGAATCTCAAGTTGAGGTAGAGAAGTTATTTTACCTCATTCCCTGGCACTGTGCAACTGCTGCTGGAATAATATGTCCAGTTCTGATGTCCACAGTTAAAGTTAGATGTTGATTCACTGAAGATGGGTCAGAGAAAAGTCAGAAGAATGTTTAAAGATCGTAAATCCTGCCTTATAGTGATAGACTCAATGACTCAATCCAGTTAATTTAACAGACACTGTTAAGGGGTTCCTTCATTACTGTCTACAAGTAGCCACACAGAGAACAAATGATGAATAATGGGCTTTTTAGGCTAGGCTAGAAAGGTCTAACTCCATCCAATGGCTGGAAGTTGAAGTTAAACAAATTCTGACTATAAATGAGGGGTACATATTTTAAACAGAGAGAATAATTAACCATTGAAGCAATTTACCAAGGGTCATGGCAGTCATCACTGAGAATTTCTAAACCAATGTTGGACATTTCTCTATAAGGTCTGCTCCAGGAATTAATTTTGATCAGGTCTCTGGCTGTGCTGTACCGGAGGTCAGACTAGATGATCACAATGGTCCCTTCTGGCCTGGGAAATTTTTAACATGTCCCTACAGCACATGCAGGAGTCTGCTGGAGATGTTTTATCTGCAAGCTGGTGCCTGAGTTTACTGAAGGCATTTTTTTTTTTTGCTTATGACAGTGCTGAATTTACCCCCATACCTGGGAATCAATACTCTGGTCAGTTTTTTAGAGGGCTTAGGCATTCCATGGGACATGCATGGATGAAAATTTGGGTGAGAAAAATACTGACGTGACACCATAAGCTCTCCGCCCTGAGAAATGAATGTACAACTCTCCCCAGTATTGGCTAAGAGAGCTGGCTAAGAAATGATCCCAGAGACTCCTGGATTTGGCATCTCTATCCCAGTGGCTCACTGTGTCAGCCAGCGGTCAGAGACTCCTGAATGTGGAGGCAAGATTTACCAAGGCACTGACATGACCCAGTATTCCCAGCTCTCATTAGCTACTGTGCACACTTCTCAGATTGCTCCTTGTTGCTGTGTAGCAGCCCTGAAGCCTCACGCAGTGTGTGAGGGAGCGACAAGAGCAGCACATCACAGGTGCTGTGGCATCTGCTACTCAAGGTGTGACATCCCTCTCGAGACAGAAACGGCCACTGATACCCCCTAACCAAGGGACAGAGGGAACGGGGGCACCTCACCTTGCAAAGGAAGAGCTGTGGGGAACATGAGGCGGCTTGAAGGCTGTGGGGACCATGGGTGACTGGGAAGACTGGAGAAGACACTGGCGCCCAGCACAGTGTTGGAATCAGAGCAGCCTGGGCGGGCGAAGGCAATTACTGACAGGGTCAGATCTGATGGGAGACGGACCCAGCTGAGGAGAAAAGATCAGTGGTTTTTTCCCACTGGGGAAATGCCTGAAGTTGGTCAATATTCAACAACTGTAAAAAAAATTGGAAAAAATGAGTAAAAGCTTTGATACCCAGGCTGCAATTCTCTGACTCACATGAGAAAGAGACTCTGAGACCTCCATATACACAGTGAGAGTCAGGAACGCTCCCAGCACTCACCTGGGACCAACAATCAGAAAGAAAAATTGAATTTCAGCAATGCTGCCCATCTGTCCTTGTATCCCCCACCGCTTCCCTGAAAATCCCCAAGAGCTGTCTGGCTGTCAATGTACCCCCTGCTCCACACATTCACAACCCCCAGCCCTGCCACACAGTGATCCCACTCAGCCAGGACCAACACCACGGGCCAGACACACCCCACAGTGACGCTCGTACAAATATCGACACAGCCTGGGTTAAACTCTGGGTCTGGCTGTGCTGGGGAAAGGGCAATGGGGAGAGCAGCCTGCACGGCCTGTCAGGGGTGAAGGGAACCCCAGCAGCTGCTCAGTGTGTGCTGGGAAGGAGGGAGGGACAGATCCGAGGGAAGAGGAGAGAGTGTGAGCCACCCCCAGGAGCTGTGCAAACAAATCAGATGTAGACTCCTTGCTCAATTCTACTCTTATGATAATGATAATGGCACAATGCTGTTTCGTGGGGCATAAGTGGACTCCATCTTATTAGTTTCTTGAAGTGAGCTCTTTCCTGAAACTTGTACTATTGAACCTAAAAATATCCTCATAGGTTCTGTTTGTGTGAGGAATGTTTGTGCAGAGCATAAAAAGACACCAACCTAAACTGCTCTAACAGCAGAAAGGGGGGTAAAGACACCAACTGCCATCCTGCCCCTGAAGGCCGAAGAATACCTGTCAGTGACCCTAAAGTGCAAAATAAGGAACTAAATTACAGAAGGATCCACCCTGGGAACAAAGAAAGGACAGAAATAAGAAGATAGTCATGCTTGCAGTTAGTTGGTAATTAACACCTAAACTGAACCTAGAGGCAGCATGACACAGCAAAGCCCAGAGACTGACAGAGAGCCAGGAGGTATCATTTGTAACATCGGATTCATGACTGACAGAGGCCCGGCTTCCTCCTTGTGCCCAGCCTAACTGGACACTGGGCTGGCTCAAGCAATGCAGAAAAGCACTCGTCACTCTATCACAGCAGTTTGCAAAACTTTATGAATATGTTTGTGACTCCCTTCTGATATTCTTACCTGTACAATAAATGTGGCATATTGCCTTGTCCCCCTGAATAAAATCCTGCTAGCCTTTTCTTTTACAAGTACAATATTTTGGTGAAGAATTGCGAAAGCGGGGAGCATAGCAGTATCCCATAACTAGTGTAAAAAATGATGTTCACAACGACAGCGTTAGTAAGCTTGGCAGTATAGAGGAAGATCTGAAAATGTGTTTGTCTGGTTATCTGACAAGACAAACAAACAAGAACAGCCTCTGGAAGATGTAGGAGTTTGGATTTGGGGGTTATTGATATTAAAGATATTGCTCATCCAGGAGTTTGCTGTTGCTCTTCCAGGAGTTCATAATATACACATATAAGTTTTAGTGGTGTGTGTTATTGGGGAAAATGTCTAAGAAAACACAGCCTAGAAATATCCCCAAGGAAAAGCAGGAAGCTCAACCTTTTGTACAAGAACTTACACTCTTTAAGCAGGATTTGCAAAGGTTTGGGCACAGCCCCTGGACATCAGAGCCACAGTCATTTAAGCTGGGATTGGCCCTGGGATGTGGGTTCAGATGCTCTGGACTATGGAGCCCTATTTCCAGAGTTGTATTTTCTGTATATATTTTATTTGGTTTAGGCTATGTTGCCAGTGAAATATCAAAAGCTATGGCAGCAAAGAATAATATCATGATGCTGAGATATAGTAAATTGAAGGCAAAAGTAAGTGATTTAATGGGAAAGAGATGAGTTAAGAGACTTGTAGTTGAAAGCTGTGGAAAGTAGTAGAAAGGAGAAATGGGCCCTTTTCCCCAAAGGAAAGGTCTGTGAATCCTGACTGAAATAATTTGAATATGGATGATTTAGTAAAAATCCCTAGAGGAAAGAAAGGTTTTCTTTGGAACTTAACTGGCTCCACATGTATAAAAGGAAATATAATATGTGTACAGTGGTGGAAATATAATCAGATCGGTATGAGAAAAAAAATAGTGTGTGCAAATATATTGTGTAAATCTGTAATGTGCTAAGGACCTAAATTAATATTTCTGGTTTGTAAAACCCTGTTTTTTGAGTTTAATATGATCTGGTTTTGTTTAGGCTTTTTAGATAAAACCACTAAACTCCATTTCAATCTTTCATTCAAAGTTTCAAAACTGGCAAACACCTTTTTCCAAACACGGGTCAATTAATATCTTTTTATATAAGAACCAAAGAATGTGGCCATGGCTCTGTAGCTACAGCTAAAAATAGAAGAATGAAAAAAAGATTCTGGATTTTTTTTTTTTGGTGTCAAAATAGCAGATCAGAGCTGCAGTGGAAGAATAAGAAATTCAAAGGAAAGTGTCTCCTAGGAGCAACGTCAGGGGTAAGGTGTAAACCATTGAGCCTTAAGGTGACTCTGAGTAATCAGACTGTCTCTTTGGTAAGGGTACATAGAAACTCTAAGCCCCCCCAAAAAGTGACACCTTATGTAAAAATTGATATGGTTCATAGAACGTTATAGAGAAGTTAAATTATGAAAAAAATGTAAATTTCCCCATGACCTATCCATGTATGTTGTAGAAGGGTTGAAAGGAATGTAAACCAAACTTGCTGCTTAATTAAAATCCTACAACGACTCATAAAGGAGCCTGGATAAGTTTTGTTTTCTTTTTCAGATCACTGTGTGCTTTAAGAACAAATAAAAAGCTGTCAACCAGTGGTGTCTGTTGATGCAAATTACATAGCTGATATGACAGGGAAAGAAGAGAACTGTCCAGAGATGGTAGCACAAAGGGGCTAGATGCAGATAATGGACACAAGTCCATCCTAACTAGAGTCCCTTACAAACTTACCCCAGGAGAACTCCAAGGATGTAACTTAATTAAAGCCTAGGCAAAGATTCTAAAAGGATATTGAAAACTCTGGCCTCAGACACAAACTGTCTAAATAAAAGGCACGGTATAAAAAGATATTTACAAGCACCCACTTGTAACACTTGTCATACATTTGATGCTAATGTTATTGTTATTAAGCCCTGAAAGAAATTTAACATTAATGAGTAACTCTGTAACAGCGTATAATGTGGATAATTTTGGGGGGGAGCCAATTGTAACTGAAAACACACCTCATGTTAAAAAGCCTTATGGTAATAATACTTCTCAACTATTACGTTTAGATAATCTTAAAACTTGACACAGCAGAGAAAACATTACAAACCTGGCCTGCTGTATAAAAAGGGAAACTGAGGTACGCCACCTCATGAATTTGATGGGAAAAAAAAAAGGAACATTCACCCAAAAACCTTGAAAGGTAGAAGCCATTAAAAACCTGGCCTGCCTGTAGGAGGAAGAAAAACACAGGAAAATATGAAGGTAATTATTCTGGTTTGCCTGCAATCAGAAAGGAGATTTGTAAAAGAAAGGGGCATTTTAAACAATAATCTAGCACACCTCAAAGGGGATATAAAAATGTTCTTTTTGCCTTTCAGAACTTCAGGAAAAGCTGGCATCAGTAAAACAGCTAAAAAATAAAACCATGGATCTAATGTTGTAACAAAGATTGTGTTTTGTGTGTTATGTTGTTTGTCTTGTCCTGTTGTGTATCACATCGTGTTTCAAAAAAGTATTAATAGCTAGGGAAGGCATATAATTATATCCACCCATGTTTGTTCTTGCCCACGAATCTTACATAGCATATACTTTTATCTTAACAGCAAGAATGACCATGAAGTCCCTTAATAACTAGTTAGAAGGGAAGAAATAGAGGGAGAGATCTCGAGCCTTCCCTAACACACATGCTGGCTGGGAAAGAAGAGAGAACCCCTTTTTACCATATTCTTTGTCCAGGTGGTGAGGGGAGGAAAGGTCGGGGGGAGGGAACATAGCCTTCCCCTTACCATGATCTCAATGGGACCAAGATGTCACCTTTAGTGAGGAACTTTAGGTTCCCTGCAATAAAGATCCTGGCTTCAGGTCCTGCAGCAGTGAGAGCTATTCTGTTAGGGTGCTGAAATAGGCTGATGGGAGACCCCCAGTTTATCTGACGTTCTGAGATCGGGCATGAAAGATGGGGATTTCAAAATACAGGGGTCCTGATCTTGCTTAAATCAGAGATGCCAGTGTCAATCTGGAGTGAGCCGCTGAAGGCAGAAAGTTAGTGCAGAATCTGACCAGTCTGTAAAACCCTGTGTGACCCATTTGTGTTCTGATATCTCAGGTATCACAGACACCCATGACAGAGGCTCTGGCTACACTTCCTAACCTGGTAGTAAAGTTGCTGAATTGGAAAAATTGAGAGAACCAGAGAAAAAACCACGGAGACCCCCCCCCCCAAAAAAGGAAGATACTAAGTCTTATAAGATACTTAGATACTTAGAAGGACACAGTGAGAAACATGGAAATGATCTTAAAAAAATATTTGTCTAAACAACTTACAATAAATCCTTAGTTCCAATTTTAAATCCCTTCATGTTTCTGAGAGCACTAAACAGTTCAAGTCTCTGTGTTGGAAAATTCCTGCGCAGATTGTTCCTGACCTGAACCGTTCCCGGGCCCTTAGCACTAACTATATGGCAGAACCAGGCAACTCACCCAAATCCTATGAAGCAGAGAGAGGAAATCTCCTTACTGAAACGTGAGAACGAGTGTACGAATCTCACATCTGACAAGCACAAAGCTGGACCCAGACCTTTATAATTCCCCCGTACAGTCCCAGCAGAGTCTCAGTTTGGCCAGGACTCTGGGACAATTTCCTGTGCTCTGCGAGCAGTGGGAACAGGAGAAAACAGACCCTGGAGAATTTCATCCTAAGAGCCTCCCCCGAGAGTGAATTAATTATTCACTGATAACAGAGACTCAGATTGTCATGGGATACTGAGTCTTGTCGGCTTGCTAGAGTGGTCCTGCACTGCTAAAACCCCAGAGAAAAAAGAAGAGCCAAGGGTTAGACGTGCTCATTTATCTATCAGCATTTCTGTGCTGCTGCTCATTGTCATAGAATCTGAGCATCTGCTGCTACTCCCGGCTGAAGCCCTGAGACCGTGACATGCACATGGAGAGGATCTTGTGCATCCTTGTTTCAAATGTAGTAACAGTCCCTCCCATCTGCTAGCAGAGGGCAATACAGATTATTCCATCTTTGACATAAACCCCTCAGTGTAATATCCTGCCATGGAGAAGTGCAGCTTCCTGAGCCCGCTGCAGAGATCAGTACGTGGCCTGAAGTCTGTGAACTGAAGGACTATCTACTTTTAGCCCAACTACTGTAACTGCACAGGCTATCAATGGGGTACGGAGGGTGGAGGGAGATGTTCAGAAGTGAGTGAGGTGCCCATTGTCCATTCACATTTAAATGGACTTCTTTGTTAAGCCAAGTTGGTTACTTGATCAAGTCAAAGTATTTACCTGCCATATTTGATATTCTCTTTGCACATCAGTATTGTTTATGCCCGGATGCTGAGTATGATTTCTTTAAAATACAGCCAGCTCTCTTAAACTCATTCCCCCCTCATTTGAGCATCCCACGGATCCTGCCCATCAGCTCCCTGAGAGAGTCAAAGTTTGCTTTTATGAAGTCCAGGGGCCATGTCCTACTGTTCTTTTTCCTTTGGCCAGGACGCTGAATTCGACTATCTCATGGTCACTGCAGCCCAAGTTACCATCCACGTCTACTTCCCCTACCAATTCTTCCTGATTAGTCAAGCATGATTTCCCTTTACAGAAACCACGTTGAATCTTCTCAAGGATTCGTGTTCATCTCTCCGTCTGTTCTTTACTAAAGTTTCAATCAGTTTGCCTGGTAGGGACATTGGGCTTCCTGGGCTGTAATTGCCAGGATCGCCTCTGGAGCCTTTTTAAAGAATTGGCGTTACATTAGCTATCTCCCCACCATCTGGTACAAAAGCTGATACTGGCCCCGGAGCCCCAGACTGTTTTACAAGCCTTGCCTGTGGGAAGGCCGGGGGCAATAGACTGCTCGCCTACCCCGCCCTGCCTGAGGCTGGGGGCAATAGACTGCTCGCTTGCCCCGCCCTGCCTGTGGCCTTCCTTGGAGACTGAGCCCAAGGATTTGACTCTGTGATTTGCAGGTGGCACCAAATTACTTAGGCCATAGTCGGGTCAAGAGATGATCTCAGAGGGAGCTAAAGAAGCGTAGTGATAAGAGATGATGTTCAAAGTCAATAAGTGCAACATGTGTGTCCAGTGTCTTGCTAACTGACAAGAGAAAGCACAGACACCCAGAAGCAATGTAGCTGCTTACTCTTCTCATGAATTTATACTGATAAAGTTTGCAGGTCCCACAAAAATTGGGAGATAATAAATAATGAAGAGCACTGGTTGGTAAACTGGGTTGAAGCAAAAAATCTGTGTTCTAATATAGCTGTATAGATGTATGTGACTATGAAGAAGAAGGAAGACAATATGTAGACAGTGGGGGACTCTGAAAAAGATTTTGGGAGTGCGGGGGAATAATAAGCTAAACATGAGTTCCCTGCGGCCAAAAGAGCTAATGTGATCTTGGGATGATAAACAGGTGAAACTCAAGTTGAGGTAGAGAAATTATTTTACTTCTTTCTTTGACACTGTGCAACTGGTGTTAGAGTAATGTGTCCAGCTGTGGTGTCACAGTTAAAGTTGGATGTTGATTCACTGAAAAGGGGTCAGAGAAGAGCCAAAGAATATTTAAAGATTGTAAATCCTGCCGTACAGTGATAGACTCAAAGGATCAATCCAGTAAATTTAACAGAGATGGTTAAGGGGTGACTTGGTAACTCTCAACAAGTACCCACACAGAGAACAAATGATGAATAATGGGCTTTTCAGGCTAGCCTAGAAAGATCTAACTCCATCCAATGGCTGCAAGTTGAAGTTGGACAAATTCTGACTATAAATGGGGGGTACAGTTTTGAAACAGTGCGAGTAATTAACCTTTGGAGCAATTTACCAAGGGTCATGACAGATTCTCCATCACTGAGAGTTTCTAAACCAATGTTGGATGTTGCTCTCTAAGCTCTGCTCTGGAAATTCCTTTGGGCAGGTCTCTGGCTGTGCTATATCGGAGGTCAGATTAGATGATCACAGTGGTCCCTTCTGGTCTGGGAAATTGTGAGCACATCCCTACAGCACATACAGGAGACAGTTGGAGGTATTTTGCCTGTAACCTCATGCCTGAGTTTAGTGAAGGCATTCTTTTTATCTCTTTTAATTATGACAGTGCTGAATTTACTCACAGGGGGAAAACGTCTCCAACTTTGGACCCTGGAAATTGGCACTCTGGTTGGTTTTTCAGAAGGCTTAGGCATCCCGTGAGACATGGCATGGATGAACATTTCGGATGACAGGAATAAAGACGTAACCCCATAAATTCTCCACCCTGAGGAATGTATGTATAGCTCTCCCCATTATTGTCTAACAGAGCTGGTTAACAAATGATCCCAGAATCCCCTATTTAGCCTCTGTGTCCCAGGAGTTCACTGTGTCAGCCAGTGGCTAGAGGCTCCTGCACGTGGCAGTTGTATTTACCTGGGCATTGACATGACCCAGCATTGCCAGCTCTCATTATATACTGTGCACGCCTCTCAGCTTGCTTGTTTTTGCTGTGCAGCTGCCCCCAAAGCCACACGCAGTACGTGTGTGAGAGCAACAAGAGTAGCACAGCACAGGTGCATTTGCATCTGCTAATCGGGGAGTGATGGTCTCACCAGAGAGAAACCATCACTGATCCCCCCTAGCCAAGGGAGAGTGGGAACGGGGGAATCTCATTCCTGCAGAGAAGGAGTTGTGGGGAGCTTGGGGCAGCACAGAGGCTGTGGGGTGACTGGGAAGACTGGAGAAGACGCTGGCACCCAGTTCAGTGTTAGAATCAGAGAAGCTTGGGAGGGGGAAGGCAATTATAGATGGGGTCAGATCCGATGGGAGACGGACCCCGCTGAGGAGTAAAGATCAATGGTTTCTTCTACTGGGGAAATGCCTGAAGTTGGTTAAAGTTCAAAAATAAAATTGGAAAAAAATGAGTAAAGGTTATGACACTCAGGGTACAATTCTATGGCTCACAGTGGAAAGAGGCCCTGAGATCTGCCCAGACACTCTGTCTTCGAATAATAGAATCATAGAATATTAGAGCTGGAAGGGACGTCAGGAGGTCATCTAGTCCAACCCCCTGCTGAAAGCAGGACTAACCTCAGTTAAATCATCCCAGCCAGGGTTTTCTCAAGCTGCAGCTTAAAAACCTCTAAAAATGGAGATGTCAGCACCTCCCTAGATAACCCATTCCAATGCTTCACCATCCTCCTAGTGAAAAACTTTTTCCTAATGTCCAACCTAGACTTCCCCCACCGCAACTTGAGACCATTGCTCCTTGTTCTGTCATCTGCCACCACTGACAACAGCCTAGCTCCATCCTCCCTGGAACCCCCTTTCAGGTAGTTAAAGGCTGCTATCAAAGCCCCCCTCATTCTTCTCTTCTGCAGACTAAACAGGCCTAGTTCCTTCAGTTTCTCCTCATAAGTCTTGTGCTCCAGCCTCCTTATCATTTTTGTTGCCCTCCACTGGTCTCTCACCAACTTCTCCACATCCTTTTTGTAGTGGGGGCTTGAAACTAGACACTCCAAATGCGGCCTCACTAATGCCAAATACAGGGGAATAATCACTTCTTGTGATCTACTGGCAATGCTCTTATTATTGCAGACCAATATGCCATTAGCCTTCTCGGCAACCAGGGCACACTGCTGACTCATATCCAGCTTCTTATCCTCTGTAATCCCCAGATCTTTTTTTGCAGAACTGCTCCCTAGCTCGTCAGTCCCCAGTCTGTAGCTGTGCATGGGATTCTTCCATCCTAAATTCAGGACTCTGCACTTGTCCTTGTTGAACTTCATCAGATTTCTTTTGTCCCAATCCTCCAATTAGTTTAGGTCCTTCTGTGTCTTCTCCCTCCCTTCCAGGGTGTCTACAACTCCTCCTAGCTTAGTGTCATCTGCAAACTTGCTGAGCCTACAATCTACCCCATCCTCCAGATCATTAATGATGTTGAATATAACCGGTCCCAGGACTGAGTTTTGGGACACTCCACTTGTGACAGGCTGCCAGCTAGACATGGCTCCATTGATCACTACTCATTGAGCCCTATGCTCTAGCCAGTTCTCTATTCATTTTATAGTCCATTCATCCAACCCATACTTTTTTTAACTTGCTGATAATTATACTGTGAAAGATCTTATCAAAAGCTTTGCTAACGTCAAGGTATACCACGTCCACCGCTTTCCCCACTTCCACGGAACCCGTCACCTCTTCATAGAAAGCAATCAGGTTGGTCAGGCATGACTTGCCCTTAGTGAATCCATGTTGACTGCTCTTGATCACCTGCCTCTCTTTTAAGTGACTTAAAATGGATTCCTTGGTGACTTGCTCCATGATTTCTTCCAGGGGTTGAGGTGAGGCTGACCAGCCTATAGTTCCCTGAATCCTCTTTCTTCCCTTTCTTGAACATGGGCACTATATTTGCTTTTTTCCAGTCATCAGAGACCCCCACCAGTTGCCCCAAGCTTTCAAAGATAATAGCCAATGGCTCTGAAATCACATCAGCTAACTCCCTCAGCAAGCTCGGGTGCATTGCATCTGGCTCCATGGACTTGTGCATGTCCAATCTTTCTAAATAGTCCTGGACCCGTTCCTTCAGCACTGCGGGATGTTCACCTCCTCCCCATTCTGTGCCGCCCAGTGCAGTAGTCTGGGAGCTGACCTTCCCTGTGAAGACAGAGGCAAAAAAGGCATTGAGTACCTCAGCTTTCTCCACATCCTCTGTCACTAGGTTGCCTCCCCCATTCTTTAAGGGGCGCACGCTTTCCTTAATCTTCCTCTTTTGGCTACTGATTGCCTTAGACAGAGCCTATCTGCTGTGCCACACACCATTTAACTGCACTGACTTGTGTCAAACTCATGTGCAGAAATTGAGTGCAGTGAAACACCTACAACAGGCATCCCACCCAGTGGTGCCTGTGTACAGAGAAACAATGTGACCTAATGGATAGAGCAGTGGACAAGCCCATGGCTTCTAATCCCAGCTCTGCCGCTGGCCTGTCTGGTAATGATAGCAAAGTCACTTCATCTCCCTGTGACTCAGTTTCCTTATTATCTATCTCTTTTGAATGATTCCCCACATTCTGTTAGCTTTTTCCCTCTTGCTGCACACTGGAGCAGGTGCTTTCAAGGAACTTTCTACAGTGGCTACGAGATCTCATGCCTGAGTAGAAACAGCTAATTTAGACCTCATCATTTTATACGCAGAATTGGGATTATGTTTTGCAATGGGCATCACTTTGCATTTATCTCCATTCAGTTTCATCTCTCATTTTGTTGCCTAGTCACCCAGTTTTGTGAGATCCCTTTGTAGCTCTTCGCAGTCTGCTTTGGACTTCACTATCTTGAGTAATTTTGTGTTAGTTTTGTGCCAGCCTTTTCCAGATTAGTTATGAATATGCGAACTATACTGGTCCCAGTACAGACCCTGGGGGAAACCACTAATTACCTAGCTCCATTCTCAAAACTGACTGTTTATTCCTACCCTTTGTTTGCCAACTTTAAACTAGTTCCTGGTCCTGCAGAGGACCTTCCCTCTTATCCCTTGACAGTTCACTTTGCACTAGAGCCTTTGGTGAGGGTCCTTTTCAAAGGCTTTCTGAAAATCTAAGTACACTATATCCACTGGATCACCTTTGTGCACATGCTTCTTGACCCACACAAAGAATTCTGATAGATTAATGAGGCACGATTTCCCTCTACAAAAGACATGTTGACTCTTCTCAGGAAATAATGTTCATGTCTGAGAGTAAAAATTCTGTTCTTTACTATAGTTTCAACTGATTTGTCTGGTAATGAAGTTAGGTTTACCGCTTTGTAATGGCGCCGTTTTTAAAAACTGGTCTCACATTAGCTATCTCCCAGTCATCTGGTACAGAAGCTGATTTAAATGATAAGTTACATACCAGAGTTAGTAGTTCTGCAATTTCACATTTGGGTTCCTTTAGAACTCTTGGGTGAATCCCAGCTGGTCCGTTTGCCTAATCACTGTTCAATTGATCAGTCTCCTGGTGACATGCGCTAGGTTTTATTATTAAGCTTTGGCTGAGGAATCCCTGTATACACAACTACTGTGTCCCAGCCCAGTGCAGGCCCATCCAGTTGGGTCACAGCTTTGGTGCTGCTAAATGCCTCAGACACCAGATCCAAGTGCCTATTTTAGCTTGTAGGTGCCCAGGGGTCATGTCCTGCTTTCCGTGCTTCGCATCCCCAAGCACACTTGCGGCCCTAACCCAGCCTCAGTGGAGTTTAGAGCGGGGGCTGAGGTGACCTCTGCTCATTGGCAATGGCTTCCAAGAGCACAGCATGCTCCGTCCAAGACCCTGCAGACAGGTACCATCTCAGTGTGTCCCTTTGAGGCCTGAAGCACCAGAGCCATCTTGCAGGCACCCTGCCCCTCCCTCTGACGTCCTTTCAGTGACTCACGCTCAGCCTGGAAGACTGAATTACAAGATCCCCGTGTGTGAGGTCGTATTTGTTCCACAAAACAGAGGATCTCTTAGCCTGCGCCCCACCCTCCTCCACTGCCCAGGAGCCACCCGCTGTCCTTGCTGGGGTCTGCATTAATTGAGGCTCACCACAGCTTTCCTGGCTCCTCACCAGCTGGCCCCCCTTCGGTATCTCAGTCCCTCCCCCCCAGGCTGAGCGAGGACAGCCGTCCTTCCCCTGCTGCTGTCACCATGTTCTGAGAGAAGAGATGGCCAGCCCTGCCTCCCATGCCTCCTAAAGGCCCTTCCCTGCACAACAAAGCCCTGGTCTGAGGCCCTTAAAGAAGCAGTAGGCTGGGAATTTGCAAAGCATGAACTATTCCCCAGCTCGGACCATCTTCCTCTTTCCCTGTAGGTGCCTCTTCTAGGCCTTGGTCAGCTCCTATAGTGGCCGTCTAATGGCCACTGAACAGCTGGGCTGGGTTAGGAGCTGGCTGTGCCTCTGCTGGGGAGCTGAGGCCTGTTTCAAACCCTTTCCACGGCTAGGGCAGCACAAGTGTAGGGGACAGGGAGGGAATCTGGGCCTGAGTCTCTTGTCAGACTCTTGTGTGTGTGACCCTCACTCACACACGCGGCTCTGCTCTGCCTGGGCAGTACGCTGGTGGGGGGTGCTGTGTGCAGAGCCATCCATGGGTTAGGGGACTGTCTGAATGGCTTCTCTTGGGCCTCCTGCTTTAATCCTGTCTCTGGCACGACTCCGTCACAGGCGCCTGGGTGAGGGCGCAGGGGAAGGGTGGGTGGCCATGTCCCTGGAATAGCCCCGCTCACAGCTGGTGCCGCTCTCATGGGTCACGCAGCAGTGCTCAGGAAGGGCCTGGACTTCAAATGCAAAACAGCTCTGCAGCTTTTCTCATGGCCCCTGGGTGTTTACCCAGAGACGGGACAGTGACAGGTCCTGGACAATGGGACAAAACACCCACGTTCCTTCTCTGTACTGCCTGTATCCACAGCAATTCCGAGGGCTGAGCTGACACCGATCCAGCTCTCTATGTGATAACGTCCCACCGATCTCCTGGCTGCACACAAACACAGAGTCTTCGTCAATACCACTGACAGTTACTTCAGCGGGGTGGGAGAGGGACTGATGTGCCAAATAGTGAACAGTGCAAACACTACTTTTGCACTAATATCTGGTTGAGTTGCAAGTTACTTCAGCCACGGTCATGTAACAGGTGATGGGTGTAAATTACGTCCAGCCACTATTACAATTTGTTTTCCTTCACCTCATGTCTATGCTTCACTGAAACACAGACAGCAGTTCTGGTGTCTCAGGACTTTTTGAAAAGTCTGGCCCAAGTGTAGCAGAGTTATTGTGTGCCCGATTCTGAATGTAAGGGCTAGAAACAGCTTCTGGTCAGTTAGCAGGAGACAGTAACATACAACTGCTCACCGAACAAAGAGTTAATAGCACAAACCCATTGAGAAGAGTATTTGGAATACCTCTGAAATACTTCCTAAGTCATTAAGAAGTAAAGTTACCCCTGCTCCTTCCTGTACTGATTTGAACAACTCTGTGGCTGGCTGTCCATAGACATTCATGGAATGAAAGTTTATAATAATTCTATGACAATGAAAAGTGTTGGGACATCATTTATAAATCTATTCGTTACCACACAGATCTTTCAGAGATGATTTCTCAGGTTAGAGAAGGACCAAAATGTAGCGTGTGTCATCTGGATTTATTTAGAAGTTGAAGAGGCAGCATCTTCGCCCTCATTGAATAGCTTGTCAGGAAACAGAACTCAGGGGAATGGTTAGCAGCTAGGAAGTCCTCTATACATGCGTTCGTAGCTGACAGTTCTCCTCAGGGTCTGTGATGTCAATCTGCAGCCTTTCTCCCGAGTTGTACAGGCTTTGGGATCAGCATAATCAATATTCATTCCCTGGGCTTTAAACTGTTTTCATGTCTAGACCCCTGCCAAATTTCAAATGAAGGTGTGAATACCTTTGGAAATCTAACAAATAATCTGCAAACCTCTAGGGGTCCGTGGACCACAAATTGAAAACCACAGGTCTAGTACAGAGTGACCCCAGCACCTATTACAAAGGGTCAGTCTGAGGGTGGGAGGGTGGTGGGATTCCACCCCAGGAGAGGGGAGGGAAGAGGCTGACATCTGGTACGCTGAGACCAGAAAGGGGGCACAGATGCAGGTAGCCCTGAAACTCTGAGGGGTCTTACAGGACAGAACTGATGCAGCTTTCATCTAGTTAGGAAACAGAACAATTCCAGTTACGTTATCTGACCTGGTACCACAGAGGAACACAGCTCTCACTTCCTACGCTCCCAATCGAGCCAGAGAAAAAACGCTTTGAACATGGATTTGCTGATTATATTTCCAGGAGCAAATAAGCCTGTGGTGATTTGGGAGCTACCTGCAGATATTCCATGGGCTCTTCTCTGTCGCAGACAACACGGCACCTCTAGAAATGGGACCCGTTAAGAAATCCTGACTCGTGGCATTGTGTTTTTCATGACGGAGGCCGTCAGTCCGCATTCTACAGGGAATGTGCCTCTCACTGACAGGATAATGCACCGTGAGGGGTTTATGACTAAGATGGGACAATCTGGTTTGCCCTCCTCAGATTGAGGCTAGAGGATGAGCTTCATTGTCACGCTGTGTGGAAAGCCTACATTTGAAACAAGTGTGCACAAGAGCCTGTCAGTGTGCACGTCATGGGTTCAGGGATTCAGCAACTTTCCCATCAGCTGAACTTGCTCAGGTTCTATGACAATGAGCAGCAGCACAGAAATGCTGAGAGATAAATGAGCACGTCTAACCCCTGCTTCTTCTTTTCTCTCTGGGGTTGTAGCAGTGCCGGACCACTCTAGCACGTTTGCGTGACTCAGTTTGCCCCGACAATCTGAGCCTCTATTATCAGTGACTCATTTCTTCATGCTCGGGCTCAGCTCTTAGGCTGAAATTCTCCAGGGTCTGTTTTCTCCTGTTCCCACTGCTCACGGAGTGCAGGGAATTGTCCCAGAATCCTAGCCAACCTGAGACTCCACAGGGACTGCACAGAGTCTTCATAAAGGTCCCTGTCCAGTACTGTGTCAGATGCGAGATTTGCACACCGATTTTCAGATCGCAGTAAGGAGATTTCCTGTATGCTGCATGCAATTGCGGTAAGTTGCCAGTTTTTGCAATAAACTTAGTGCTAAGGGCTCGGGAAGGGTTCAAAGAAGAACAATCTGGGCAGGAATTCTCCAGCATGTAGACTTGAATCGTTTAGTATTGCCAGAAACTCCATGGGATTTAAACAGGGAGCTAACGATTTATTGTAAGTCCTTTAGCCAAATCTTTGCTTTAAGATACTTTCCTCGTCTTACAGTCTACTTCTATCTGTCTCAATATCTTCCTTTTTTTGGTCTGTGTGGTTTTTTTCTGGTTCACTCAAAATTTCCAATTCAGCAACTTCACTACCAGATTAATACATGTAGCCAAAGCTTCTGCAGTGGGTATGTGTGATAGCCGATATTTCAGAACATGAATGGGTCATACAGGGTTTTACAGACTAGCCAGGTTCTGCTCTCACATTCTGCCTTCAGTGGCTCACTCCAGACTGACACTGGCATTGCTGAGAGCAAAATCAGAACCCCTGTGTTTTAAAATCCCCATTGTTCATGCCCAGTCTGAGAACGCCACATAAACTGGGGTCTGCCATCGGCTTCTTTCAGCACCCTAACAGAATAGCTCTCGCTGCTGCAGGACCTTAAACCAGGATGTTCACTGCAGGGAACCTAAAGTTCCACACTAAGGGTGACATCTTAGTCCCATTCAGATCAGTGGCAAAACTCCCATCAGGGCCAGGACTTCACCCTAAACCCACATTTCGGGACTTAAATGAATGGACTGATTTTCACCAGCCATGAGCCTCCAGTGACTCCTACTGGAGTCGTCCTATGGCCTCTAAGGATGGGTCAACTCATCTGGACCCAAGAAGAGCTGAGAGGAGAGTAGCTGATATCTTAAACTCACAGCTTAGAGGTTCAAAACAAGGAGAGTAAAAATTGCAGGGGTGGGGCGGAGTCTGTTCTCTGTGTTCCCCTCCATCTCTGGTTCCATAGAGGATGAGAAACATCAAAATGCACTAAAAATAAAAGCATGTTTCTGACTTAGAGGAAAACAGGCAGCTTTGGAAATCTCCCTGGGAGAGATCCGGGAATGCACAGTGTGTGTGTGGTGGGGACAGGATGGACAGTATCCAGAGCGCAGTGACGCAGACTCCTGAAAGTTGGTGAAGTAAGGAATGGACATCCTGCCTGTTTCACTCTAATGAATGTAACTAGCTGTCCTGCAATCTCCCAGGGCAGGGGGATGTCTCAGGATGTAATATAAGGTAGTAGATTTTCTCTAACACCTTCCTCCATCCAGCCCATCTCCTTTACTGTAACGAGTCCTGCAACAGCCACGTGGCAACTTCAGCACTTGTCAACATGGAAAAGCAACATCAGGAAGTTGTGTCTGGGTTTCTAACTGGCAGGAATGCACTAAAGCTTTGTGTTGTTTTGAGGAAGACTTACTCGCACTTGCTCCTTTTAGCAGAAATTTATGACCTGGGAGTAAAAGAGATCAAATCTCTTCCATCTTTTGTGCCCCCGTCCCACCTGTCCCTTGTCTAGGGGGGATCAGAGACAGTTTCTCTCCAGTGAGAACATCACACATGCAGGGGCAGATGCCAAGGCATCTGTGCTGTGCTGCTGCTCTTGTTCGTCCCACACACACCGAGTGCAGCTTCAGGAGCCGCTAGATAGGAACAACAAGGAAGCTGAGAACTGTGCACAGTATATAATGAGAGCTCAGAATTCTGGGTCATGTGAGTTTTGGGTAAGTGCAGCTGTCACATGCAGGAGCCCTAGGCTGCTGGCTGACACAGTGAGCCACTGGGACACAGAGGCTAAATCCGGCACTCTCTGGGATCATTTTTTAGCTAATTCTGTTAGCCATTAGTGGGACACTTGTACATACCTTCCTCAGGGTGGAGATTTTATGGGGTAAAGTCACTATTTGTCTCATCTGAAATGTTCATCAATGCCGTGTCTCACAGGAACCTTCAGCCCTCTGAAAAAGACACCAGAGTATCGTTTTCAAGGCTGCAAAGTCACATGAGACTTTTTCTTCCTGGGACTAAATTCATCACAGTCATGGGTAAAAAAAAATGCCTTCGGTAAAGTGAGGAACCAAGCTTGCAGGCAAAACGCCTCCAGCTGACTCCTTTACGTGCTGGAGGCATGTGTCCATAGTTTCTCAGGCCTGAAGACACCACTGTGATCATCTATCCTGACCTCCTGTACAGCACAGAAAGAGACCTGCTCATTGGAATTCCTAGAGCAGAGTTTATAGAGAAACGTCAAACTTGGTTTAGAACTTCTGTGACGGAGAACCTGCCATGACCCTTTATAAATTGCTCCAATAGTTAATTACTCTCTCTGTTTAAAAAGTGCATACCTTATCTATAGTCTGAATTTTTTCTAACTTCAACTTGGAACAGCTGGATGGTGTTAGACCTTTCTATGCTAGGCTGAACAACTCATTATTCAATATTTCTTTCCTATGTAGGTCTTTGTAAACTGTTATCAAGTTACCCCTAAACAATCTCCCTTAGACTCAAAGAGCTCAATCTATTTACTCTATCACTGTAATGCAGGATTCCTAATCTTTAAATATTCTGCTGGCTCTTATCTGAAACCTCTTCAGTGTATCAACATCCAAATTTAATTGTGCAAACCAGAACTGGTACCTTACTTAGTCTAGAAGCAGTTGCACCACTGCCAAAGAAAGAGGTAAACCTCACTGTGAGATTCCCCTGTTTATCATGCCAGGATCACTTAGCTGTTTTGGCCACAGGTTCACACAGAGCTCACGTTTATCTAATTATTCCTTCACGCTCCCAAAATCTTCTTCAGAGTCACTGCTTCCCACGATAGATTCCCCCTTTATGTAAGTATCGTCTTCCTTCTTTGTTCATAGACACATAAATCTACAGAGCTATATTAGAACACATATTATTTGCTTTGACCCAGTTTACAAACCAGTCCATATCACTGTGAATCAGTGACCTGTCCTCTACATTATTTATGATCTCCCAACTTCTATGGGATTTGCAAACTTTATGAGTATTCATGCATGAGAAGGGTAAGCAGGTGGGTTGCTTCCGAGTGTCTCTGCTTACCCTTGTCACTTAACAAGGCATAATAAAGACTTTTGCTCCAATGGGCATTTACATTGCTCTTATTGACTTTGAACATCATCTCTTATCACTACGCTTGGTTATCTCACTCTGACGACAGTTCTTGAACGGACTATGTTCTAAATAATTTGGTATAATCTGCAGCTCATAGAATCATAGAAAATTAGGGATGGAATGGACCTCAGAAGGTATCTAGTCCAGCCCCCTGCTCAAAGCAGAACCAACCCCAAATAAATCATTCCAGCCAAGGCTTTGTCAAGCCAGGTCTTAAAAATCTCTAAGGGTGAGGATACCACCATCTCCTACGTAACCCATTCCAGCGCTTCACCATCTTAGTTAAGGAAAATGTTTTTGCTAATATCCAACCTAGACCTCCCCCACTGAGAATTGAGACTATTACTTTTAGTTCTTACATCTGGCACCACTGAGAAGAGCTTGGCTTCATCCTTGCAAGAAACCCTTTCTGGCAGTTTTCGGCTGCTATCAAATCCTCCTCTTGTTCTTTTCTTCAGCAAAAAGAACATGCCTAGTTTCCTCAGCCTCTTTTCATAAGTCATGTACTCCAGCCCCCTCATCATTTCCATTGCCCTTGGGTGGACTTTCTCCAATTTGTCGACATCCTTCCTCTAATGGGAGGCCCCAAAATGGAAAAAATATTCCCAATGTTGCCTCCACAATACCAAATAGAGGGGAGTAATGTTGTCACCTCACCGCTCCCCTCACTTCCTAGATTGTTAGTAACTATAAAATATTTACTATGGTATTTATTACTACGTGAGTAATGCCCCTCGCTGTGTTTCTCTCCCTTCACAGGAACCCTGAGCATTTCTGAACCTGATCAGTGCCTTGACTGTCTCATGGAGGTTTTCAACGTCACCCCCTCCGAATCCTCAACATTCATCCTACACGGCATCCCGGGGCTGGAAGATGCCCACATCTGGATTTCCATCCCTTTCTCTATGTTCTACATGATTAGCCTGTTGGGAAATTTCACAGTTCTGTTTGTGGTTGGCAAAGAGCAGACCCTGCACAAGCCCATGTACCTGCTCCTCTCCATGCTGGCGCTCACAGATATCGGTGTTTCTACCTGCATTGTGCCGAAGGCCCTGTGCATATTTTGGTTCCATTTTAAAGTCATCACTGTGGATGGCTGCCTCATACAAATGTTCTTCCTTAACGTCTTTGGTATTATGTCCTCAGCCGTCCTTGTGATAATGGCCTGCGATCGCTATGTTGCCATATGTCACCCTTTGAGATACGTCACCATCCTCACCAATGCGCGAATCGGTAAGCTCGGGCTAGTGGGTTTGATGGGAACTGTGCTCTTGGTTCTGCCAGTGCCCCTGCTACTGCGGAGGCTGCCATTCTGCGCCGGCCACGTTATCCCCCACACGTACTGTGAGCACATCGCTGTGGTGAAGATTTCGTGTGGGGAGACCACAGTCAGCCAGATGTACAGCCTGGTGATATATTTAGTGATCATCGGGTTAGACCTGACACTCGTTGGCCTGTCCTATGGGCTGATCATCAGGGCTGTCCTCAGGATCTCCTCCAAAAAAGCCAACCGAAAAGCCCTTAACACCTGCACACCCCACATCTGTGTGTTGGTGATCTCTTGTAGTATCAGCCTCTTCTCTGCCGTTACACGTAGGTTCGGTCAGGACATCGCGGCCCACGTTCATATCCTTTTGGCCAACCTCTATATCCTTTTGCCCCCCATGCTAAATCCTATCATTTATGGGGTCAAAATCAAAGAGTTTCGTGAGAAAGTTGGAATATACACCTGCAGAATGTGATGGCTTGGGGACACTGGCCTGGGGACACTTAACTGTCTCCAGGTTAATTAAGGGTGCTCTGCTCCTACTTGGCTGAGCTCCGCTATCTGGAATTTCACATTCTGAGAAGTTCCTCAGAGCTGATGTCTCATCACTCCATCGTCAAGCACCGCACTCTATGACCATCACATGATCTCTTTCAGTGTCATCACCTGTCATCCCACATGCCCACACACCCTGTCATTTGGGGTCTCCATGACTTCTTGACCACCAGTACTGATGGTGTCGCATATGCTCTCAGACCTATTTTCCTTCAGTATGGTTATTGATTCTCATCATTCCTCATTCTCCTGCATCTTTGACTCTTTTGCCCCTTTCTGCCTTCACAAGATCCTCAGCTCTGCCACCCACTAGGCTCCAACAATCTCTTCCTGTCCTGAATCTCCCCAAATCGGTCATCAGGCTTGTTTAGTTTGCCAAAGAAAAGAACAAGGAGGGATGTGATAGCAGCCTTTAACTCCCAGAAAGATGATACTAGGGAGGATGGAGCTAGGCTCTTCTTAATGATATCAAATGGCAGAAGTAGAAGCAATAATCTCAAGTTGCAGTGGGGCAACGCTGGGGGAGCGAGAATCCAGCTGGTGCAACTGGGAGGCTGGTCCTGTGGATTGGGCCCTGCTCTGCCACTCATTAGGGTTTGATTCCCTTGACATGTGTGAGTATGGGAAAGCTCCAGAATGTCTCTGAGCCTTTCCACAAGCAGATAATACCCTTTCCTTGCCTCACAGAGGTGGTGGGAGAATGAATACATTCAAGGTGCACAAATACTCTGAAGAGTATCATCTGTCTCTTTCTCGTAACAACAATGAATCTTGCACTAACTTAGTCTATGGCTGCATTCGGGGTACGGAAAGGTGTAAACCTTCCACCCAGTCTATGCCTCACCAGCTACTCTAACTACTCTTCCCATCTCCATATAGCCCCCTCCATCCTCTATAACAGCCCCTTCTGCAGAACCTGCCCCTCACAGTTACAGGGAATCCTGCATCTCTGCCCCCTCTCTGGCTTTTCTTTAGCTATTGTTGCCCTTCCTGTTTGTTTTCCAGCAGCCTGCTATTAAACTAAGACTAGCCATACCGGTCATATACCGATCTTTAACCCAATACAGCCATACAATCAACAGCCCAAGAATTCATAATTAAGGCAGCTCCGTTTAGCTCAGCTCACCTCCATGTACATAGAGGGAGAGTGAATGAATTTTACTGTATTTTATTAATACAATTTATTGTATTTGATGAATACAGTACATAGAGAGATGCCTGTTATGTGTGAAATGCAGTTTGATTTCCATGAATATTCATGCATTTCACTTTTAAAACCACTTTCCCCAAATGCCCATTGTAGCACTATAACAGGTGCTGGGGTTACTCTGTACTAGACCAGGGGTTATCAACCTACGGTCCTCGGAACCTAGCAGGTTTGCAGACTATGTGTTTGATTCAAACCCATTTTAAATTTTGTAGATGTCTGGAAATGAAAAAAGTTTGAAAAAGAGTGTAATAAAGAGTCCGAGCACAGGGAATGATTATCGTGTATGCTTATTCCATAGCCTGTACGACTCCGGATAAAGGGTGCAGACTGACCACAAAGACTCCAATGGGAACCAGTGAGATATTAACCCAAGGATAGAAGAGCTACTAGTTGCATAGGATTTCATCAACTAATCTTTCATGAAAAGCGACTGAATGCTGATGAGAGGCTGCAATCTTTTCAAATTCCCCAGAAATCCAGATGACCCACACTACATTTTAGGCTGGCCTCTAACCTGAGAAATCATCACTAAAAGAAGATCTGAGAGGAAAGAATAGGTTTACATGTATGTCCTTAAAAGAGAGTACTATAAATGCAATGCCAAAACGTTTCATTGTAATACAATTTTTACAAACCAAACTTTCATTACATGCATGTCTGTCAAAAGCCAGCCACAGAGTTAGAATCATTGAAACTTAGAATATTAGAGTTGGAAGGGACCTCAGGAGGTCATCTAGTTCAACCCCCTGTTCAAAGCAGGACTAACCTCATCTAAATAATCCAAATGCGGGTTTTGTCAAGCCGCAGCTGAAAAATCTCTAAAGATGGAGATGTCACAACCTTCCTATGTAACCCATTCCAATGCTTCACCACCCTCCTAGTGAAAAACTTTTTCCTCATGTCCAACCTAGTTGCTGGAATCTGTACAGTTGCATGACACTGTCTTCTGGTAACTGAGCAGAAGCTGTTCCTAACACTTAAATGCAGAGTCCTGCACACAATAACTCTGTAATATTTGCATGAGACTTTCCAAAAAGTAATGAAAGAACAGAACCACTGGTCTGTGTTTCAGCAAAGGGTACAGATGAGGTGCAGGTAAGGGGATATTATACTGGCTAGCTGTAATTTTCGCCCATCAACTGTTACATGACTACATCTGAATTAACTTGAACACTCAACTGCGTATGAGTGAAATCTAATGTTTGCACTATTCACTGTGATGCCAATGACTCTCCCGTCACGATGAATTAACTGTCTGTGTTAGCTTCTAATGTGCCCAATACACACAGAAGTCTTCTCTGGGGAGAGGAAGGGGTCCTGTGAGGGTAAATAGAATCCTGTAGGTTGATTGACCTCTCTGGAGTCAGTCAACAATGGCCAGGCAAAGCTTCAGCTGTTCTTGGAGCAATTCTTGGGGTCAGAGTGTACCACTTGGAGCATTTGCTAAGTGAAAGTAAATAGATCCTCTTTCCAATCAAATTTAGACATGTAAATCTGGAGTGACACCGTTGAAGTCAATGTTCCTGAACTCAGAACCTGGCCTACGAATTTATCCCATTTCCTGCAAAGAGGCAGTGGCGTATTTTGGGCTCTTGGGATGGAGAAAATTAAAAAAAAAATTAGGCAATGAAACACATTTATAAATAACATCAAACATACAATCATCATTTTCACCATGTGCTTCCCATGTGTAGAAACATGATAAAGTGGGCCAAACTCAGATATGCAGGGCCAGAGCAGGTGTTTGAGGAAAGGTCACAATTGTAAAATCAAACAGTGCTTAAGCAGGCTGTGGAACACACAACCACAAGATATCAATGGGACAAAGAGTTTAGTAGGATACAAAGAGAGATTGGTTATTTATATGGGGGACCAGGAAATCCAATTACATAGAATCGTAGAAACATAGAATATTAGAGTTGGAGGGGACCTCAGGAGGTCATCGAGTCCAACCCCCTGCTCAAAGCAGAACTCAGCTCAAATCATCCTAGCGAGGGTTTTGTCTAGCCGCAGCCTAAAAAATTACAGTAGTGGGGACTTTTTTAAAAAAGGTTTGGGAGGGCTATAAATCTTCTTGATTCATATTATAAACCATTTCTAATCAGTGGGTGTCAGGAGGAAACTTTCTCTGGTGTCAGGTTATCTCACAGCTATCTATTGCAGGGCTTCCTTAACCTTTCTCTAAAGCATCTGTTACTGGCCACTGGATACTGGGCTAAATGGATTGCAGGTCTGATCCAATCCGGCAATGCCTATCTTCCTATCAGTGGTGTAAATCCAAGACTATTTTTGCTCAATGAAGTCTCATTCAATATCATCTACTGTCCTGTTATTTTTCCTTTTAGGAAAATAAAGTTCAAAACTCCTTGGTCTTGTCAAGTCTAATATGTCAGCTGTCAACGACACCATATTCCAACCTCCAATGTTTTTTCTCAGTGGAATATTTGAACAGGAAGACGTCCGTGTCTGGTTTCCTATCTCCTTCTGCTTAATGTGTGCTACTTCGATATTAGGAAATTTACTTTTTCTGTTTATGTGCTCATGTACATTTTCCTTTCCATGTTGGGCATCAGAGACCTTTGCATATCGATATCCACTGTGCTAACAACACTGGGCATATTCTGGTTTAATTGTAGGGAGATCAGCCACAATGGCTGTTGTGTCCAGCTGTTTTTCATCCACTTGCTTACATTCAGTGGATCGTCTGTGCTCTCGTGCATGGCCTTAGAGAAATCTTAGAGAAATCTTCCATTCCAGCTGGAAGTAAATCACAGGTCCCTGTGGTTGGGAACTGCTCTGCAGCTCTAGGTCCAAGGTCACACAGGGAGTCTGTGCCACACCTTGGAATTAAATTTGGGTTGCCTAAATCCTGGTCCCCAGCCTTACCCACAAGACTCTCCTTCCTTTGCCCAGTCACAGGAAGGTAGCAGAAATTTATGACCTGGAAGTAAAAGAGATCAAATCTTTTCCGCCTTTTGTGTTCCTGTTGCACACAGCTTTGCGTGTTCCTGTCACACAAAAAATTCTCCTAATTTCCTAAGCAACAGCAGCTGGTGGCCGGGATTTTCATGAGTTAATTCTGCATAGCTTAAATAAAATAGAAAAAAATTAAGCTCACACGATTGTACTGGGTTCTGGGTTTAGAGCAGGATTTATTATTATTTTACAGTCCTTGACATGTAAAATAATAAAGGCTGGGAGAGTGCCTGGGGATGTGAAGCACACAAAGCAGAACATGATCCCTGGGCTCTTACAGGCAAAAAGAGGCACTTAGATCTGGAATCTGATGCATTTAGGAGCCCAAAGGCTGTGTCCCAGCTGGATGGATCTGCAGTGGGATGGAAGTGAGCAGCTACATATACAGGGATCCTTCACCCAGGCCTTAATAATAAAATCTCTCTCTTACATGGCACTTGTCATTATGAGATTTATAAATTAAATAGTAATATGGGAGCACAAGACCAGATGGACTTCACCCCACAGTTCGGAAGGAACAGAAACATGAAACTGCAGAAGTACTTACTGTGGAATATAACATATCATTTAAATCAGCTTCTGTACCATACAACTAGGGAACAGCTAATGCAATGTCAATATTTCAAGAAGGCTCCAGAGGCATTCCCGGTAAATATGGGTGTCACCAATCAAGAAATAGATCTTGGAGTCACTGTAGATAGTTCTTTGAAAACATCCACTCAATATGCAGCGGTAATGAAAAAAGGTAACAGAATGTTGGGAATCATTAGGAAAATGATAGAGACTAAGAGAGAAAGTACTCTAAGACCCCTATATAAATGGATGGTTCATGCACACAGTGAATTCTGCTTACAGTTCGGGGCATTCCTTCTCAAAAAAAAAAAGAAATTGAATTGGAAAAGTTACAGAGAAAGGGTGACAAAAAAGATAAGTGGTATGGATGAGCTTCTATATGAGGGGAAATTAATAGGACTAGAATTTTCCATTTAAAAAGAGAAGACTAAGAGATAGAACTGATGAGCAAGATCCCCTGGGAGGCTAAGATGAGGGGGAAAGGAATACAAGAGAAAAGGTTGTACTTTAAAGAAACCTTCTGAAGGCGCAGGAACAAACCATTCCGTTGTGCAGAAAGAATAGCAAATAAGGTAGGCAACCAGCTTGACTTAACAAAGAAATCTTTGGTGACATAACAACAAAATAGAAGCTTACATTGAGTGAAAGCTTGGTCAGATGACTAGGGAGGATTATAAAACTATTGCTCTAACATGCAAGAATAAAATCAGGAAGGCCAAAGCGCAATTGGAGTTGCAACTAACAAGGAACATGAAAGAGAACAAGAGTTTTACAAGCATGTTAAAAAAGAGGAAGATTAGGGAGAGTGTGGGCCCCTTACAGAATGGGGGATGCAACCTAGTTACAGAGGATGTGGAGAAAGCTGTGGTACCCAATGACTTTTTTGCCTTTGTCTTCACAGACAAGGTCATCTCCCAGGCTTCTGCACTGAGCAGCACAGAATGGGGAGGAGGTGAACATTCCTCACTGCTGAAGGAACATTTTCAGGACTATTTAAAAAGATTGGACATACACAAGTCCATAGGGACAGATGCAATGCATCTGAGGGTACTGAGGGAGTTGGCTGCTGGGATTTCAGGGCTATTGGCTATTCTCTTTGAAGCTTGTGGCCTTTGGGGGATGTCCCAGATGACTGGAAAAAGTCGAATATAGTGCACATCTTCAAGAAAGGGAAGAAAGAGGATCCAGGCCAGTCAACCTCACCTCAATCCCCGGAAAAATCATGGATCAGGTCCCCAGGGAATCCATTTTAAGGCACATGGAAGAGAGGAAGGTGATCAGGAACAGGCAATATGGATTCACCAAGGGTAAGTCATGCCTGACCAACCTGATTGCCTTCTATGAAGAGGTGACTGAGTCTGTGGATGTGGGGAAAGCGGTGGATGTGATATACCCTGACTTTAGCAAAGCTTTTGATAGTCTCCCACAGTATTCTTATCAGCAAGTTAAAGAAATATGGGTTGCATGAACAGACTATAAAATGATAGAGAGCTGGCTCGATCATCAGGCTCAATGGGTAGAAATTAATGGGTCCATTTGTACCTGGCAGCCACTAATAACTGGAGTGGGGCTGGTTTTGTTCAACCTTTTCTTTACTGAACTGGAGGATGGGGAAGATGTCACCCTCAGCAAGTTTGCAGATGAGACTAAGTTAAGGGGAGTGGTAGATACTGGAAGCTAGGGATAGGATACAGAACAACCTTCACAAATTGGACAATTGGGCCAAAAGAAATCTGATGAGGTTCAACAAGGACAAGTGCAGAGTCCTGGAGTTAGGATGGAAGAATCCCATGCACACCTACAGACTAGGGACCGACGGGCTAGGCAACGGTACTGCAGGAGAGGACCTAGGGGTTACAGTGGATAACAAGCTGTATATAAGTCAGCAATGTGCCCTGGTTGCCAAGAAGGCTAATAGCATATTGGGCCACATTAATAGAAGCATTGCCAGCAGATCGAGGGAAGTGATTCTTCCCCTCTATTCGGCATTGGTGTGGCCACATTTGGAGAACTGTATCCAGTTTTGGGCACCCCACTACCAAAGGTATGTGGACAAGTTGGAGAGAATCCAGCAGAGGACAACAAAAATGATTAGGGGCCTGGAGCACAGGACTTATGAGGAGAAGCTGAGGAAACTAGGCTTGTTTAGTCTTCAAAAGAAAAGAACAAAGAGGGGGATTTGAAAGCAGCCTTTAACTACCTGAAAGGGGGTTCCAGGGAGGATGGAGCTAGGCTGTTCTCAATGGGAGTAGATGACATAAGAAAAGAGAAATGGTCTTAAGTTGCAGTGGGGGAGGTCTAGGTTGGATATTAGGAAAAACATTTTCCCTAGGAGGGTGGTGATGTACTGGAATGGGTACCTAGGGAAGTGGTGGAATCTCCTTCTTTAGATGTTTTTAAGCTGTGGCTTGACAAAGCCCTGGCTGGGATGATTTAGTGAAAGTTATTCCTGTTTGAATAGGAGGTTGGACTAGATGACCTCCTGAGGTCCCTCCTAACTCTATGATTCTATGATTCTATGGTTCTATGACTCTGAAAAAAATTAGGGGGTTCAGCTGAACATGAGCTCTCAGTGCAATGCTGCAGCCAAAAAAGTGAATGTAATGCGGGATGTACAGGGAAGGGAGCCTTGAAGTGTGAGTTGAGAGCCTATTTTACTTCTGTATTTGGCACAAGTGTGTTCAGTGCTAGAATATTTTGTCCAGTTCTGGTGTCCACATTTCAAGAAGGATGTTGATACAATGAGGAGGGGTCAGAGAAGAACCACGATAATGATGAAAGGATTAGAAAACTTGTTTTACAGTGGTAGACACAAGGTGCTCAATCTATTTAGCTGAACAAAGAGAAGGTTAAAGGGTGACGTGATCACAGTCTGGAAGTATCTGCACAAGGAACAAATGTTTAGCAATGGGCCCTTCAATATATTAGAGAAAATTTTAACAAAATCTAATGAATGGAAGCAGAGGTGGACAAATTCAGACTAGAAATGAAATGTAAATTTTGAATAGTGAGAGTAGTGAGAATATCTTTTACCAAGGGTCATGATGGATTCTCCATCACTGAAAATTTTTAAATCAAGACTGGATGTTTTTCTGAAAGCTCTGCTCTACTCATTATTTTGGGGAATTTTTCTGGCCAGTGCCATACTGGCTGTAAGACAAGAGGGTCGCAAAGTTGGCTTTGGGTCTGTGAATATTTGAACCTTCACAGTGGCGTAAATAGCACTTCATTACCACATGAGGTGTTGTTTTGTAAATAGGTTACAAGTTGGGAGAAGCTTGCATGCTACGATGATTGTGGTCATAGCTAAGTCATGAGACAACAGAACCGCTGGTCTGTGATTCAGCAAAGAGACAGATGAGGTTTAGGAAAGGGAATTATATATGTAACTTACGCCCATCATGAGTTACATAAGTATGGCTGAACTAACTTGCACACTCAACCACATATGAGAGAAATCCAATGTTTCCACAATTCATTGTTTTTCCAACACCTCTCCCGCCAAGAGGAAGTAACTGTCTATTTGAGTTTAGAACTTGCCAAATATTGACAGTAACCATCTCTGGGGAGAGGATGGGGTCCTGTGAGGGTAAAAAGAAGCCTGTAGGATAATCAACTTCTCTGGATTTAGTCAACACTAGCTAAGCAAAGAACTTTATCTTTTCTCAGAGCAATTCTTGGGGGTCAGAGTGTATCACTGGGCGTGTTTGGTAAGTGAAAGTATATTCTGGTTCAGCTCTAGGGAAATCAGCCAGAATGCCTGTTTTGCCCAGCTGTTCTTCATCCACTCGCTTACATTGACTGAATCCTCCATGCTTTTATACATGGTCTTTGACCGCTTTGTGGCGATCTGTAACCCTATGAGATATGGTTCCATCTTAACCTTGCCAAGAATAGCCAAGATGGGACTGCTGTTTCTGCTAAGCGGGGTGGTCCTAATTTTCCCACTCTCTATTCTCCTGAAAGAGTACCGATACTGTCAAGCCAACGTCCTCAGCCATTCCAACTGCCTGCACCAGGAAGTCATGAAGAGAGATTTTTCTGATATCAGAGTTAACACCATCTATGGCTTCTTTGTAACAGTCCGTTCACTGGGGTTGGACGTCCTGCTCATCCTCCTATTTTATATGATGAGACTCAAAGCAGTGCTGAGCACAGAGTCCCATACGAAGTGCATCAAGGCCGAGAACACCTGCATCTCCCACGTCTGCATCATTCTGCTCTTCTACGTTCAAGGGATTTCCCTGTCTCTCATATACAGATTTGTGAAGAGCGCTTCTCCCTTGATTCAGATTTTCCTGGGAAACGTTTATTTGCTGTTCCTGCCCCAGTGAACCCAATCGTGTACATCATGAAGACCAAACCCATTCATGTTAGGATAATTAGGGTTCATAAAGTGAAGGGTCCTTTCGTCACAAAGCTACATCGCTGGTGACATGGAAGATGAGCTAATGATCTCCCTGACCAGCTGCTAAGGGAGGACAGCACATCGGGGAATGGGATGGAGGCAGGCAGTGGCATTTACACATTGACAGTGTTTGTGCAGAGCCAGGGGATGTGTGGAATGTTATAACATAAAGAGCTGTATCGGTGTCAGCTCACACCTCTGAATTCCTATCAATAGAGTGAATTCAGAGAAGGAACCTGGATGTTTTGTCCCATTGTACATGACCCGTCACTGTCCCATCTCTAGTTAAATGCCAGGGGACAAGAGAAAAGCTGCAGAACTGTTTTACAGTCGCAGTCCTGGCCCTTCCTGAGCATTCTGACAGCTACGTGATCCATAAGATCAGTACCAGCTGTGCGAGGGGCTATTCCTAGGGCACAACCACCCACCTTTCTCCTTCACCCTCACCCAGGTACTTGGACACTGGATTAAAGCAGGAGCCTCAAGAGAATCCATTCAGACAGCCCCTCCCCATTCATAGCTTTACACACAATGGAGCTGTGAAGCCCCCCAGTTCACCTTGTTGCCCCAAAGCTGAGCAAAGCTGTGTGTATGAGTGAGAGCTGCATGCACAGGAGTCATGAAAAGAGACTCAGACCAAGGGATCCTTCATCCAGGGCTTAATAATAAAACCTAGATCTTATCTAGCACTTGTCATTAAGAGATTGGCAAATTAAACTGTAATCTGTGGGCACAGGACCACTTGGGATTCACCCAAGACTTATGACGTTTCACTCAAACATAAAATAGTAGAACCACTAACTGGTAGGTATCTTATCATTTAAATCAGCTTCTGTACCAGATGACTTGGGGATAGCTAATGTGAGACCAACTTTTTTAAAAGTGTCTAGAGGCGATCTTGGAAATTAGAGCCCAACTTCGGTACCAGGCAAATTATTTGAAACTATAATAAAAAACAGAATTATCTGGCACACAGATGAACATGATTTCTTGGGGAAGACTCAACTTGGTTTATGTGAAGGGAAATTATGCATGACTAACTGGGAAAAATTGGTAGGGGAAGTAGAAGTGGATGGTAACCTGGGCAGCTGTGACCATGAGATGGTAGAGATCCATATCCTGGCAAAAGGAAGAAAGGAGAACAGAAGATTACAGACCCTGGACTTCACAAAAGCAGACTTTGACTCCCTCAGGAAGCTGATGGGCAGGATCCCATGGGAGGTTCATATGAGAGGGAAAGGAGTCCAAGAGAGCTGGCTGTATTTTAAAGAAACCTTATTGAGGGTGCATGAGTAAACAATAACCAATGTGCACAGAGAAAAGCAAATATGTCAGATAAACAATTTGACTTAACAAAGAAGTCCATTTGAATGTGGATGTACATCTGTACATCTCCCTCCAGCCTCCCTACCCCAATGACAGCCTGTGCAGTTACTGTAGCTGATATAAAAAGACAAAGGCCGTCAGTCCACAGGCGACAGGGCACGTGCTTCCCCATGGCAGGATATAGCACCAGGAAGGGTTGATGACTAAGCTGGGGCAATCTATATGGCCTGCAATCAGAGAGGCTAGCGGATGGATGGGACTGGTACTCAGTGTGGAAATCCAGCGTTTGAAACAAAGATGCACAAGAGCCTGTCCATGTTCACATCGTGGTTTCACGTCAGCCGGGAGTAGCAGCATATGCTCAGGTTCTATGACAATGAGCAGCAGCACAGAAATGCTGACGGATGTATGAGCACGTCTAATGCTTGGTTCTTCTTTTCTCTCAGGGGTTTTAGCAGTGCAGGACCACTCTAGCAAGTCTGCAAGTCACAGTTTGCCATGACAATCGGAGCCTCTGTTATCGGTGAATCATTTCTTCACTCCCAGGGGAAGCTCTTACACTGAAATTCTCTAGGGTATTTTTTCAGTTCTTCCCACTGCTCATAAAGCGCAGGGAATTCTTGCGAAGTCCTGGCCAACCTGTGACTCCGCAGGGACTCCTCAGGGTTTTCATAAAGTTCCCTGTCCAGCACTGTGGATTTCAGAGGTGAGATTCGTACACTGGTTTTCAGATCGCAGTAAGAAGATTTCCTCTTTTGCATGGGATTTCAGTGAGTTGCCTGTTTTTGCTATAAAGTTAGTGCTAAGGGCTAGGGAAGGGTTCAGATAAGAACAATCTGGGCAGGAATTCTCCAGCATGTAGACTTGAATTGTTTAGTATTGCCAGAAACTCCATGGGATTTAAATAGGGAGCTAACGATTTATTGTAAGTCCTTTAGCCAAATCTTTGCTTTAAGATATTTTCCTTGTCTCTTACAGTCTACTTCTATCTGTCTCAATATCTTCCTTTTTTTGGTCTGTGTGGTTTTTTTCTGGTTCACTTAAAATTTCCAATTCAACATCTTCACTACCAGGTTAATACATGTAGCCAAAGCTTTTGCAGTGGGTATGTGTGATAGCCGAGATTTCAGAACATGAATGGGTCATACAGGGTTTTACAGACTAGCCAGGTTCTGCTCTCACATTCTGCCTTCAGTGGCTCACTCCAGATTGACACTGGCATCGCTGAGAGCAAAATCAGGACCCTTGTGTTTTGAAATCCCCATACTTCATGCCCAGTCTGAGAACGCCACATAAACTGGGGTCTGCCATCGGCTTCTTTCAGCACCCTAACAGAATAGCTCTTGCAGGACCTTAAGCCAGGATCTTCACTGAAGGGAACCTAAAGTTCCACACTAAGGGTGACATCTTAGTCCCATTCGGATCAGTGGCAAAACTCCCATCAGGGCCAGGACTTCACCCTAAACCCACATTTAGGGACTTCAATAAATGGCCTGATTTTCACCAGCCATGAGCGTCCTGTGACTCCTACTGGAGTCGTCCTGTGGCCTCGAAGGATGGGTCAGCTCATCTGGACCAGAGAAGAAATGAGAGGAGAGTAGCTGATATCTTAAACTCACAGCTCAAAACAAGGAGAGTAAAAATTGCGGGGTTGGGGCGGGAGTCTGTTCTCTGTTTTCCCCTCCATCTCTGGTTCCATAGAGGATGAGAAACGTCAAAATGCACTAAAAATAAAGGCATGTTTCTGACTTAGAGGAAAACAGGCAGCTTTGGAAATCTCCCTGGGAGAGATCCGGGAATGCACAGTGTGTGTGTGGTGGGGGCAGGATGGACAGTATCCAGAGCGCAGTGGCGCAGACTCCTGAAAGTAAGTGAAGTAATGAATGGACATCCTACCTATTTCACTCTAATGAATGTAACTAGCTGTCCTGCAATCTCCCAGGGCAGGGGGATGTCTCAGGATGTAATATAAGGTAGTAGATTTTCTCTAACACCTTCCTCCATCCAGCCCATCTCCCTTACTCTAACGAGTCCTGCAACAGCCACATGGCAACTTGAGCACTTGTCAACAAGGAAAAGCAACATCAGGAAGTTGTTTCTGGGTTTCTAACTGGCGGGAATGCACTAAAGCTTTGTGTTGTTTTGAGGAAGACTTACTCGCACTGGCTCCTTTTAGCAGAAATTTATGACCTGGAAGTAAAAGAGATCAAATCTCTTCCATCTTTTGTGCCCCGTCCCACCTGTCCCTTGTCTAGGGGGGATCAGAGACAATTTCTCTCCAGTGAGAACATCACACATGCAGGGGCAGATGCCAAGGCATCTGTGCTGTGCTGCTGCTCTTGTTCCTCCCACACACACCGAGTGCAGCTTCAGGAGCCGCTAGATAGGAACAACAAGGAAGCTGAGAACTGTGCACAGTATATAATGAGAGCTCAGAATTCTGGGTCATGTGAGTTTTGGGTAAGTACAGCTGTCACATGCAGGAGCCCCAGGCTGCTGGCTGACACAGTGAGCCACTGGGACACGGAGGCTAAATCCTGGACTCCCTGGTATCATTTCTTAGCTAATTCTGTTAACCATTAGTGGGACACTTGTACATACCTTCCTCAGGGTGGAGATTTTATGGGATCACATCAGTATTTGTCTCATCTGAAATGTTCATCCATGCCGTGTCTCAGAGGAACCGTCAGCCCTCTGAAAAAGACACCAGAGTATCATTTTCAAGGCTGCAAAGTCACATGAGACTTTTTCTTCCTGGGGCTAAATTCATCACAGTCATGGGTAAAAAAAAATGCCTTCAGTAAAGTGGGGAACCAAGCTTGCAGGCAAAACACCTCCAGCTGACTCCGTGCTGACTCCGTGCTGGAGGGATGTGTCCACAGTTTTTCAGGGCAGAAGACACCACTGTGATCATCTAGTCTGACCTCCTGTACAGCACAGACAGAGACCTGCTCATTGGAATTCCTAGAGCAGAATTTATAGAGAAACATCAAACTTGGTTTACAACTTCTGTGACGGAAAACCTGCCATGACCCTTCGTAAATTGCTCCAATAGTTAATTACTCTCTCTGTTTAAAAAATGCATACCTTATCTACAGTCCGAATTTTTTCTAACTGCAACTTGGAAGTACTGGATGGTGTTAGACCTTTCTATGCTAGGCTGAACAACTCATTATTCAATATTTCTTTCCTATGTAGGTCTTTGTAGACTGTTATCAAGTCACCCCTAAACACTCTCTCTTAGACTCAAAGAGCTCAATCTATTTACTCTATCACTGTAATGCAGGATTTCTAATCTTTAAATATTCTGTTGTCTCTTATCTGAAACCTCTTCAGTATATCAACATCCAAATTAAATTGTGCATACCAGAACTGGTACCTTAATTAGTCTAGAAGCAGTTGCACCACTGCAAAGAAAGAGGTAAACCTCAGTGTGAGATTCCCCTGTTTATCATGCCAGGATCTCTTTAGCTCTTTTGGCCACAGGCTCACACAGAGCTCACGTTTATCTAATTATTCCTTCACGCTCCCAAAATCTTCTTCAGAGTCACTGCTTCCCACGATAGATTCCCCCATTATGTAAGTATCGTGTTCCTTCTTTGTTCAGAGAAACATACATCTACAGAGCTATATTAGAACACATATTATTTGCTTTGACCCAGTTTACAAACCAGTCCATATCACTGTGAATCAGTGACCAGTCCTCTACATTATTTATGATCTCCCAATTTCTATGGGATATGCAAACTTTATGAGTATTCATGCATGAGAAGGGTAAGCAGGTGGGTTGCTTCCGAGTGTCTCTGCTTACTCTTGTCACTTAACAAGGCATAATAAAGACTTTTGCTCCAATGGGCATTTACATTGCTCTTATTGACTTTGAACATCATCTCTTATCACTACGCTTGGTTATCTCCCTCTGAGGACAGCTCTTGAACGGACTATGGTCTAAATAATTTGGTATAATCTGCAGCTCATAGAATCGTAGAAAATTAGGGATGGAATGGACCTCCGGAGGTATCTAGTCCAACCGCCTACTAAAGGTAGAACCAACCCCAATTAAATCATCCCAGCCAGGGTTTTGTCAAGCCAGGTCTTAAAAATCTCTAAGGGTGAGGATACCACCATCTCCTAGGGAACCCATTCCAGTGCTTCACCAACTTACTAAGGAAAAAGTTTTTGCTAATATCCAACCTAGACCTCCCCCACTGAAAATTGAGACCATTACGTCTAGTTCTCACATCTGGCACCACTGAGAAGAGTTTGGCTTCATCCTTGCAGGAACCCCCTTCTGGTAGTTTTCGGCTGTTATGAAATCCTCCTCTTGTTCTTTTCTTCAGCAAACTGAACATGCCTAGTACCCTCAGCCTCTTTTCGTAAGTCATGTTCTCCAGCCCCCTCATCATTTCCATTGCCCTTGGGTGGATTTTCTCCAAATAGTCGACATCCTTCCTCTATTGGGAGGCCCAAAAATGGAAAAAATATGCCCTATGTTGCCTCCACAATACCAAATAGAGGGGAGTAATGTTGTCACCTCACCACTCACCTCACTTCTTAGATTGTAAGTAACTATAAAATATTTACTATGGTATTTATTACTAAGTGAGTAATGCCCCTCGCTCTGTTTCTCTCCCTTCACAGGAACCCTGAGCATTTCTGAACCTGATCGGTGCCTTGACTGTCTCATGGAGGTTTTCAACGTCACCCCCTCGGAATCCTCAACATTCATCCTAAACGGCATCCCAGGGCTGGAAGATGCTCACATCTGGATTTCCATCCCTTTCTCTATGTTCTACATGATTAGCCTGTTGGGAAATTTCACAGTTCTGTTTGTGGTTGGCAAAGAGGAGACCCTGCACAAGCCCATGTACCTGCTCCTCTCCATGCTGGCACTCACAGACATCGGCGTTTCTACCTGCGTTGTGCCGAAGGCCCTGTGCATATTTTGGTTTCGTTTTAAAGTCATCACTGTGGATGGCTGCCTCATACAAATGTTCTTCCTTAACGTGTTTGGTGCTATGTCCTCAGCCGTCCTTGTGATAATGGCCTGTGATCGCTACGTTGCCATATGTCACCCTTTGAGATACGTCACCATCCTCACTAACGCGCGAATCGGTAAGCTAGGGCTCGTGGGTTTGATAGGAGCTGTACTATTGGTTTTGCCAGTGCCCCTGCTACTGCGGAGGCTGCCATTCTGCGCCAACAATGTTATACCCCACACGTACTGTGAACACATCGCTGTGGTGAAGATCTTGTGTGTGGAGACCAGAGTCAACCAGATGTACAGCCTGGTGATATATTTAGTGATTATCGGATTAGACCTGACACTCATTGGCCTGTCCTATGGGCTGATCATCAGGGCTGTCCTCAGGATCTCCTCCAAAAATGCACACCGAAAAGCCATCAAAACCTGCACACCGCACATCTGTGTGCTGGTGATGTCTTGCACTACCAGCCTCTTCTCTGCCCTTACACGTAGGTTCGGTCAGGAAATTGCAGCCCACGTTCACATCCTTCTGGCCAACCTCTATATCCTTTTGCCCCCCATGCTAAATCCTATCATTTATGGGGTCAAAATCAAAGAGCTTCGTGACAAAGTTAGAATATACACCTGCAGAATGTGATGGCCTGGGGACACTTAAGAGTCTCCAGGTTAATCAAGGGTGCTCTGACCCTACTTGGCTGAGCTCAGCTATCTGGAATTTCACATTCTGAGAAGTTCCTCAGAGCTGATGTCTCATCACTCCATTGTCAAGCACCACACTCTATGACCATCACATGATCTCTTTTAGTGTCATCACCTGTCATCCCACATGCCCACACACTGTCATTTGGCGACTCCATGACTTCTTGACCACCAGTACTGATGACATCTTATATGCTCTCAGACCTATTTTCCTTCAGTATGGTTATTGATTCTCACCATTCCTCATTCTCCTGCATCTTTGACTCTTTTGCTCCTCTCTGCCATCGCAAGATCCTCAAGTCTGCCACCCACCAGGCCCCAACAATCTCTTCCAGTCCTGAATCTCACCAAATCGGTCATCAGGCTTGTTCAGTTTGCCAAAGAAAAGAACTAGGAGGGGTGTGATAGTAGCCTTTAACTCCCAGAAAGATGATACTCGGGAGGATGGAGTTAGGCTGATCTCAATGGTATCAAATGGCAGAAGTAGAAGCAATAATCTCAAGTTGCAGTGAAGCAACTCTGGGGATGAGAGAATCCAGCCGTTCCAACTGGGAGGCTGGTCTTGTGGATTGGGCACTGCTCTGTCACTCAGGAGGGTTTGAGTCCCTTGCCATGTGTGAGTGTGGGAAAGCCCCAGAGTGTCTCTGAGCCTATCCACAAGAAGATAATACCCTTTCCTTGCCTCACAGAGGTGTTGGGAGGATGAATACATTCATGGTTCTCAAATACTCTGAAGAGGGGGCCAGGAAAGACCCTAAGATCATGTCTGTCACGGATCCAAAGAGCAATGCCTCTGACGTTTTGCTGTCTGATGCTCCAATATGAAGGCCTGCGACTGCCCGTACTGATGTGTTGTACTTGGAAATATATGCAGACTATAAATCCCTTAGAGACACTATGGGACTGGTTCTGATAACACTCAATCTGATGATGATAACTACAATAGTTTTCATTCCATGATTCTGTAAAAGCAGCTGGACAATAACATCACATCCCACCCATGTCACCTTCCAACAACATCATCTTCAGTGCTTCCACCTTCATCTTTATTGGAATCCCAGGTCTCAAAGCAGCCCATGTCTGGCTGGCGTTCCTTCTGTGCTCATTGTACCTGCTCTTTGTTCTCAGGATCTGTAGCACTGTTTGTATCATTAAAGCTGAGCAAAGCCAGCAGGCCAAGTTTAAGTGGGTGGTTATGCAACCCCATGGGTGAGTGTCATTGCAACTGATGCACAGGGTTCCAACACCACTCAATTTTGTGCTGGCTTCTCCTCCATGAGGCCAACAGAGAAGGGCTCCGCTGTTACAACACCCTGCTCTTAGTGACCAAGAGTGTGTGGTCCAGTAACACAAGTGACAGAAGCTCATAGTTTGATCTATGATGATCTGGAAAACAGAGTATTTCTTCCCATGAAAAATTTTGACCGCTGTAAAATGTTTCCTTTTCATCCATTTTTGGGGGTGGGTTTTCCTCTGAAAATTCAGTTGCCATGGCCCTGCCCATATCCCTTTAATAGCCCTGCCCTGCCTCACAGAGGTGGAAAGAAGATGAATATCTTCAAGGTGCTCAGATACTATGAGAAGGGGGCTGAGGAAGACCTTAAGATTAGTCTTTCAGGAATCCAAATAGTGACACCCCACACATTTGGCTGTCTGTTGTTCCAATATGAGGGCCTACAGCTGTCAGTACTGATGCAATATACTGGTAAATATTTTCATACTATATACCCCTAGAAACTCCCTATCACACTGAATCTGATAACACTGAATATGAAGCAGATAACTACCATAGTTTTTATTCCATGATTCTGTAAAGGCAGCTGGACAATAGCATCACCTTGATTGGAGTTCCAGGTCTCACAGCAGCTCTTGTCTGGCTGGCGTTCCTTCTGCGTTCATTGTTTCTGTTCTCCGTTCTCAGTAATTGAGGCACTGTTTGTATCATTAGAGCCGAGCAAAGCCAGCAGGCCGAGTTTGAGTGGGTGGCTTTGAGACCCCATGGGTGTCTGGGGTTGATAGTGGGCACATGGGGTTGCAACACTGCTCAGGTTTCTCCCAGCTGCTCCTCCATGAGGCCTACTGAGAAGGGCACCACTGATACAAAACAGGCTGCTCTGGGTGACCAGAGGTGTGTGGTTCAGTAACACGAGTGACACAAACTCAGGGTTTCAGCTGGAGCTGGTCTGGACAACAGAGCTTTTTCCCTAATGAAAAGTTTTGACCCACAGTAAAATGTTTCCTTTTCATCCATTTTTAGGGGTGGGTTTCAATAGAAAATGGATAATTTTCCACTGAAAATTCAGTTGCTATGGCCCTGCCCTTTTCCCCTGAAGAAATTAGAATCTTATCATCTGCCTCTTGCTCGTAACAACAATGAATCTTGCACTAACTTAGTCTATGGCTGCACTCTGGGTATGGAAAGGTGTAAACCTTCCACCCAGTCTATGCCTCATCAGCTACTCTAACTACCCTTCCCATCTCCATATAGCCCCCTCCATCCTCTATAACAGCCCCTTCTGCAGAACCTGCCCCTCACATTTACAGGGAATCCTGCATCTCTGCCCCCTCTCCGGCTTTTCTTTAGCTATTGTTTCCCTTCCTGTTTGATTTCCAGCAGCCTGCTATTAAACTAAGACTAGCCATACTGGTCATATACGGATCTTTAACCCATTATACCCATACAATCAACAGCCCAAGAATTGGGTTTAATACACACATTTATAATTAAGGCAGCTCCGTTTAGCTCAGATCACCTCCATGTACATAGAGGGAGAGTGAATGAATTTTACCATATTTTATTAATACAATTTATTGTATTTGATGAATACAGTACATAGAGAGATGACTGTTATGTGTGAAATGCAGTTTGATTTCCATGAATACTCATGCATTTCACTTTTAAAACCACTTTCCCCAAACGCCCATTGTAGCACTATAACAGGTGCTGGGGTTACTCTGTACTAGACCAGGGGTTATCAACTTGCGGTCCTCGGAACCTAGGAGGTTTGCAGACTATGTGTTTGATTCAAACCCATTTTAAATTTTGTAGATGTCTGGAAATGAAAAAAGTTTGAAAAAGAGTGTAATAAAGAGTGTGAGCACAGGGAATGATTATCATATATGCTTATTCCATAGCCTGTACGACTCCGGATAAAGGCTGCAGATTGAGAACAAAGACTCCAATGGGAACCAGTCAGATATTAACCCAAGGATAGAAGAGCTACTAGTTGCATAGGATTTCACCAACTAATCTTTCATGACAAGCGACTGAATGCTGCCGAGAGGCTGCAATCTTTTCAAATTCCCCAGAAATCCAGATGACCCACACTACATTTTAGGTCGGCTTCTAACCTGAGAAATCATCGCTGAAAGAAGATCTGAGAGGAAAGAATAGGTTTACATGTATGTCCTTAAAGGATAGTATTCTATAAATGTAATGCCAAAACTTTTAATTGTAATACAATTTTTACAAGCCAAAATTTCATTACATGCATGTCTATCAAAAGCCAGCCACAGAGTTAGAATAATTGAAACATAGAATATTAGAGTTGGAAGGGACCTCAGGAGATCATCTAGTTCAACCCCCTGTTCAAAGCAGGACTAACCTCAGCTAAATAATCCCAGTGAGGATTTTGTCAAGCCGCAGCTGAAAAACCTCTAAAGATGGAGATGTCACAACCATCCTAGGTAACCCATTCCAATGCTTCACCACCCTCCTAGTGAAAAACTTTTTCCTCATGTCCAACCTAGTTGCTGGAATCTGTACAGTTGCATGACACTTGTAACCCATCCATGCCCAGGGTAGCCCACTGATAATGCCAGGGTCAGGGCAGGCTGTAAAAGGAGAGCGAATTCTCCCAGCACTGGTGGGTGACACTGCAGTCAGACTTCCCAACCAGCCACAAACAGTACTTCTGATTCCCCCACACCGGTTATCAAGAAGCCACTGTGCAAATACACACAGCCCCCTTTACTGCATTTCAGTCTCTGGCTCCCAAACTGACACTAGGTCCAGTAAAGAGACCAGTCATTTAAACTCTGTGCTCTTTACTAAAAAATTCCCTCTGATCCCAAAGGACCAGCCACAGTACCAGTTCACTATAAGTTTGGATCTTACCCGAAATACCACGCTGCCAGCCAATCCTTTAGTAACTAAAACTAAAGCTTTATTAATAAAAGAAAAACAAACAATAAGAGAAATGTTAAAGGCTTAAAGCAATCAGATCACACAAATGATTTAAAAGTCCATATACATCAGGTTTCTAGAACAATTGTGGAGTTGCAGGCTTGTATAGTTCCCCTGGTATACATCCAGTACCTGGATGGGTCTAAGTCCTTCAGTTCAGTTGCAAAGTGTGTTTATCCAGAGGTGTATCTGCAGCTGGACAGGAACAAAGAGCAAGACAAAGACAAAATGGTTTCTGTGGTTTGATCTTATATACCCTCTGTTACTGGCCATGTGGCGTGTAGAATTTTACAGGAACGAAATGGAGTCCAGAGTCACATGGGCCAATCCTGGTAACTCTTCAGGTATGCCTTTAGTTTCTTCCTGGGCCTTTGGCTTCTGTAAAGGTCTTGATGGGCCATTAAGCGGGCTATTGTCCTGTGGCCTCTCTATCTGGAGTGTGTCTTTTACAGCACAATTTGAAATAGAGGTATATCAAAGATCTCCATAACTTTCCTCACACATATTAGACATGAACACAAATATTATTATTTTACTCAGCACATTATAACCTTTCTAACAGTATCTGACATGGCATGTCTCATGAATTATTATGATTTTGACATATTAATGTCAAATAACACAAATGCCCCCCCCCCTCCTAATCCAGTCTGCATGACAACAGTGTCTTCTGGTAACTGAGCAGAAGCTGTTACTGACACTTAAATGCAGAGTCCTGCACACAATAACTCTGTAATATTTGCATGAGACGTTCCAAAAAGTAATGAAAGAACACAACCACTGGTCTGTGTTTCAGCAAAGGGTACAGATGAGGTGCAGGTAAGGGGATATTATACTGGCTATATGTAATTTTCGCCCATCAACTGTTACATGACTACATCTGAACTAACTTGAACACTCAACTGCATATGAATGAAATCTAATATTTGCACTATTCACTGTGATGCCAATGACTCTCCCGTCACGATGAATTAACTGTCTGTGTTAGCTTCTAATGTGCCCAATACACACAGAAGCCTTGTCCGGGGAGAGGAAGGGGTCATGTGAGGGTAAATAGAATCCTGTAGGTTGATTGACCTCTCTGGAGTCAGTCAACAATGGCCAGGCAAAGCTTCAGCTGTTCTTGGAGCAATTCTTGGGGGTCAGAGTGTACCACTTGGAGCATTTGCTAAGTGAAAGTAAATAGAGCCTCTTTCCAATCAAATTTAGACATGTAAATCTGGAGTGACACCGTTGAAGTCAATGTTCCTGAACTCAGAACCTGGCCTGCGAATTTATCCCATTTCCTGCAAGGAGGCAGTGGCATATTTTGGGCTCTTGGGATAAAGAAAATTAAAAAAAAAATTAGGCAATGAAACACATTTATAAATAACATCAAACATAGAATCATCATTTTCACCATGTGCTTCCCATGTGTAGAAACATGATACAGTGGGCCAAACTCAGATATGCAGGGCCAGAGCAGGTGTTTGAGGAAAGGTCACAACTGCAAAATCAAACAGTGCTTAAGAAGGCTATGGAACACACAACCACAAGATATCAATGGGACAAAGAGTTTAGCAGGATACAAAGAGAGGTTGGTTATTTATATGGGGGACCAGGAAATCCAACTACATAGAATCATAGAAACATAGAATATAAGAGTTGGAGGGGACCTCAGGAGGCCATATAGTCCAACCCCCTGCTCAAGGCAGGGCTAAGCTAAATCATCCCGGTGAGGGTTTTGTCTAGCCACAGCTTAAAAAATTACAGTAGTGGGGACTTTTTTTAAAAAAGGTTTGGGAGGGCTATAAAGCTTTTTGATTTACATTATAAATTATTTCTAGTCAGTGGGTGTCAGGAGGAAAGTTTCTCTGGTGTCAGGTTATCTCACAGCTATCTATTGCAGGGCTTCCACAACCTTTCTCTAAAGCATCTGTTACTGGCCACTGGATACTGGGCTAAATGGATTGCAGGTCTGATCCAGTCTGGCAATGCCTAGAGTCCTGGTCCCCAGCCTTGCCCACAAGACTCTCCTTCCTTTGCCCAGCCACAGGAAGGTAGCAGAAATTTATGACCTGGAAGTAAAAGAGATCAAATCTCTTCCACCTTTTGTGCTCCTGTTGCACACAGCTTTGCGTGTTCCTGTCACACAAAAAATTCTCCTAATTTCCTAAGCAACAGCAGCTGGTGGCCGGGATTTTCATGAGTTAATTCTGCATAGTTTAAATAAAATACAAAAAAATTAAGCTCACTCGATTGTACTGGGTTCTGGGTTTAGAGCAGGATTTATTATTATTTTACAGTCCTTGACATGTAAAATAATACAGGCTGGGAGAGTGCCTGGGGATGTGAAGCACACAAAGCAGAACATGATCCCTGGGCTCTTACAGGCAAAAAGTGGCACTTAGATCTAGAATCTGATGCATTTAGGAGCCCAAAGGCTGTGTCCCAGCTGGATGGATCTGCAGTGGGATGGAAGTGAGCAGCTACATATAAAGGGATCCTTCACCCAGGCCTTAATAATAAAATCTAGTTCTTACATGGCACTTGTCATTATGAGATTTATAAATAAAATAGTAATATGTGAGCACAAGACCAGATGGGATTAACCCAACAGTTCTGAAGGAACAGAAACATGAAACTGCAGAAGTACTTACTGTGGAATATAACATCATTTAAATCAGCTTCTGTACCATACAACTAGGGAATAGCTAATGTAATGTCAATATTTCAAGAAGACTTCAGGGGCATTCCCGGTAGATAAAGGTGTCACCAATCAAGAAATAGATCTTGGAGTCACTGTAGGTAGTTCTTTGAAAACATCCACTCAATATGCAGCGGTAATGAAAAAAGGTAACAGAATGTTGGGAATCATTAGGAAAATGATAGAGACTAAGAGAGAAAATACTATAAGACCCTTATATAAATGGATGGTTCATCCACACAGTGAATTCTGCTTACAGTTCTGGGCATTCCTTCTCAAAGAAAAAGGAATTGAATTGGAAAAGGTACAGAGAAAGGGTGACAAAAAAGATAAGGGGTATGGAAGAGTTTCTATATGAGGGGAAATTAATAGGACTAAGATTTTCCATTTTGAAAAAGAGAAGGCTAAGAGATGGAGCTGATGAGCAGGATCCCCTGGGAGGCTAAGATGAGGGGGAAAGGAATCCAAGAGAACTGGCTGTATTTTATAGAAACCTTCTGAAGGTGCAGGAACAAACCATTACGTTGTACAGAAAGAATAGGAAATAAGGTAGGCAACCAGCTTGGCTTAACAAAGAAATCTTTGGTGAGCATAAAAACAAAATAGAAGCTTACATTGAGTGGAAGCTTGGTCAGATGAATAGGGAGGATTATAAAAATATTGCTCTAACATGCAGGAATAAAATCAGGAAGTCCAAAGCGCAATTGGAGTTGCAGCAAGCAAGGGACATGAAAGAGAACAAGAGTTTTTAAAAATATGCTACCAAAAGAGGAAGATTAGGGAGAGTGTGGGCCCCTTACAGAATGGGGGATGCAACCTAGTAACAGAGGATGTGGAGAAATCTGTGGTACTCAATGGCTTTTTTGCCTTTGTCTTCACAGACAAGGTCATCTCCCAGGCTACTGCACTGAGCAGCACAGAATGGGGAGGAGGTGAACATTCCTCACTACTGATGGAACATTTTCAGGACTATTTAAAAAGATTGGACATACACAAGTCCATAGGGACAGATGCAATGCATCTGAGGGTACTGAGGAAGTTGGCTGATGGGATTTCAGAGCTATTGGCTATTCTCTTTGAAGCTTGTGGCCTTTGGAGGAGGTTCCAGATGACTGGAAAAAGTCAAATATAGTGCACATCTTCAAGAAAGGGAAGAAAGAGAATCCAGGGAACTACAGGCCGGTCAACCTCACCTCAATCCCCGGAAAAATCATGGATCAGGTCCCCAGGGAATCCATTTTAAGGCACATGGAAGAGAGGAAGGTGATCAGGAACAGGCAATATGGATTCACCAAGGGTAAGTCATGCCTGACCAACCTGATTGCCTTCTATGAATAGGTGACTGAGTCTGTGGATGTGGGGAAAGCGGTGGATGTGATATACCCTGACTTTAGCAAAGCTTTTGATAATCTCCCACAATATTCTTAGCAGCAAGTTAAAGAAATACGGGTTGGATGAACAGACTATAAAATGATAGAGAGCTGGCTCGATCATCAGGCTCAATGGGTAGAAATTAATGGGTCCATTTGTACCTGGCAGCCACTAATAGCTGGAGTGGGGCTGGTTTTGTTCAACCTTTCCTTTACTGAACTGGAGGATGGGGAAGATGTCACCCTCAGCAAGTTTGCAGATGAGACTAAGTTAAGGGGAGTGGTAGATACTGGAAGCTAGGGATAGGATACAGAACAACCTACACAAATTGGACAATTGGGCCAAAAGAAATCTGATGAGGTTCAACAAGGACAAGTGCAGAGTCCTGGAGTTAGGATGGAAGAATCCCATGCACACCTACAAACTGGGGACCGACAGGCTAGGCAACAGAACTGCAGGAGAGGACCTAGGGGTTACAGTGGATAACAAGCTGGATATAAGTCAGCAATGTGCCCTGGTTGCCAAGAAGGCTAATAGCACATTGGGCTACATTAATAGAAGCATTGCCAGCAGATCGAGGGAAGTGATTCTTCCCCTCTATTTGGCATGTGGTGTGGCCACATTTGGAGAATTGTATCCAGTTTTGGGCACCCCGCTACCAAAAGGATGTGGACAAGTTGGAGAGAATCCAGCAGAGGGCAACAAAAATTATTCAGGGCCTGGAGCAGAGGACTTATGAGGAGAAGCTGAAGGAACTAGGCTTGTTTAGTCTTCAAAAGAAAAGAGCGAATAGGGGGATTTGAAAGCAGCCTTTAAGTACCAGAAAGGGGGTTCCAGGGAGGATGGAGCTAGGCTGTTCTCAATGGGAGTAGATGACATAAGAAAGGAGAAATTGTCTTAAGTTGCAGTGGGGGAGGTCTATGTTGGATATTAGGAAAAACGTTTTCCCTAGGAGGATGGTGATGTACTGGAATGGGTACCTAGGGAAGTGGTGGAATCGCCTTCTTTAGAGGTTTTTAAGCTGTGGCTTGACAAAGCCCTGGCTGGGATGATTTAGCTAAAGTTATTCCTGTTTGAATAGGAGTTTGGACTAGATGACCTCCTGAGGTCCCTTCTAACTCTATGATTCTATGATTCTATGGTTCTATGACTCTGAAAAAGATTAGGGGGTTCAGCTGAACATGAGCTCTCAGTGCAATGCTGCAGCCAAAAAAGTGAATGTAATGCGGGATGTACAGGGAAGGGAGCCTTGAGGTATGAGTTGAGAGCCTATTTTACTTCTGTATTTGGCACAGGTGTGTTCAGTGCTAGAATATTTTGTCCAGTTCTGGTGTCCACATTTCAGGAAAGATGTTGATACAATGAAGAGGGGTCAGAGAAGAACCACGATAATGACGAAAGGATTAGAAAACTTGTTTTACAGTGGTAGACACAAGGTGCTCAATCTATTTAGCTGAACAAAGAGAAGGTTAAAGGGTGACTTGATCACAGTCTGGAAGTATCTGCACAAGGAACAAATGTTTAGCAATGGGCCCTTCAATATATTAAAGAAAATTTTAACAAAATCTAATGAATGGAAGCAGAGGTGGACAAATTCAGACTAGAAATGAAATGTAAATTTTGAATAGTGAGAGTAGTGAGAATAACTTTTACTAAGGGTCATGATGGATTCTCCATCATTGAAAATTTTTAAATCTAGACTGGATATTTTTTTAAAAGCTCTGCTCTACTCATTGCTTTGGGGAATTTTTCTGGCCAGTGCCGTACTGGCTGTAAGACAAGAACATCGCAAAGTTGGCTTTGGGTCTGTGAATATTTGAACCTTCACAGTGGCGTAAATAGCACTTCACTACCGCACGGGATGTTGTTTTGTAAATAGGTTACAAGTTGGGAGAAGCTTGCATTCTACGATGATTGTGGCCATAGCTAAGTCATGAGACAACAGAACCGCTGGTCTGTGATTCAACAAAGAGAAAGATGAGGTTTAGGAAAGGGGATTATATAGTTCCTGTATGTAACTTACGCCCATCATGAGTTACATATGTATGGCTGAACTAACTTGCACACTCAACCGCATATGAGAGAAATCCAACGTTTCCACAATTCATTATTTGTTATTCCAACACCTCTCCCGCCAAGAGGAAGTAACTGTCTATTTGAGTTTAGAACTTGCCAAATATTGACAGAAACCATCTCTGGGGAGAGGGTGGGGTCCTGTGAGGGTAAAAAGAAGCCTGTAGGATAATCGACTTCTCTGGATTTAGTCAACACTAGCTAAGCAAAGAACTTTATCTTTTCTCAGAGCAATTCTTGGGGGTCAGAGTGTATCACTGGGCGTGTTTGGTAAGTGAAAGTAAATAAAGCCCATTCCCATTAAATTTACACATGTAAATCTGGAGTGAAAATGTTGAAATCAATGTTCCTGAACTCAGAAGTTAGCCAACTATAGTAGTGAGGATTTTTTTAAAAAGTCTTAGGATGGCTATAAGCCTTTCTGATTTACACCACAAAATTTGTCTAACTTTGTCAGGAGGAATTTCTCTCTTGGGACAGGTTATCTCACAGCTCTCTATTGCAGGTCTTCTTATACCTTCCTCAGAAGCAACTAGTACTGGCCACTGGATACTGGGCTGCATGAACTACGGGTCTGATCAAGTCTGGCAATACCTATTATCCTATTGGTGGTGTAAATCCAAGATGTTTTTTGCTGAACTTATATAGTCTCCTGTTATTTTTCTTTTCAGAAAATAACATGCAAAACTCCTTGGACATGCCCAGTGTATTATGTCAGCTGTCAATGATACCAAATTCCAATATGCAGTGTTCTTTCTCAGTGGAATATTTGGGCAAGAAAACATCCACGTCTGGATTTCTATCCCCTTCTTCTTAATGTATCTAACTTCAATATTAGGAAATGCAGTCATTCTGTTCATTATATAAACAGATCCAAACTTCCATGAACGCATGTACCTTTAACTTTCCATGCAGGCCGTCACAGACATTGGCTTATCAATATTCACCGTGCTGACGACACTGGGTATATTCTGGTTCAGCTCTAGGGAAATCAGCCAGAATGCCTGTTTTGCCCAGCAGTTCTTTATCCATTAACTGAATCCTCCGTGCTCTTATACATGGTTTTTGACCGCTTTGTGGCGATCTGTAACCCTATGAGATATGGTTCCATCTTAACCTTGCCAAGAATAGTCAAGATGGGACTGGTGTCTCTGCTAAGTGGGGTGGTTCTAATTTTCCCACTCCCTATTCTCCTGAAAGAGTACTGATACTGTCAAGCCATCATCCTCAGTCATTCCTTATGCCTGCACCAGGAAGTCATGAAGAGAGATTTTTCTGATATCAGAGATAACATCATCTATGGCTTCCTTGTAATAGTCTGTTCACTGGAGTTGGACGTCCTGCTCATCCTCGAATTTTATGTGATGAGACTCAAAACAGTGCTGAGCACAGAGTCTCAAGTGAAGCGCCTCAAGGCCCAGAACACCTGAATCTCCCACGTCTGCATGATTCTGCTCTTCTACATTCAAGGGAATTCCCTGTCTCTCATATACGGATTTGTGAAGAGCGCTTCTCCCTTGATTCAGATTTTCCTGGGAAACGTTTATTTGCTGTTCCTGCCCTGATGAACCCAATCGTGTACATCATGAAGACCAAACCCATTCATGTTAGGATAATTAGGGTTCATAAAGTGAAGGATCCTTTCATCACCAAGCTACATCGCTGGTGACATGGAAGATGAGCTAATGATCTCCCTGACCAGCTGCTAAGGGAGGACAGCACATCGGGAAATGGGATGGAGGCAGGCAGCTGCATTCACACAGTGACTGTTTTAGTGCAGAGCCAGGGGATGTGAGGAATGTTATAACATAAAGAGCTGTATCGGTGTCAGCTCACACCTCTGAATTCCTATCAATAGAGTCAGTTCAGAGAAGGAACCTGGATGTTTTGTCCCATTGTACATGACCTGTCACTGTCCCATCTCTATTTAAATGCCAGGGGGCAAGAGAAAAGCTGCAGAACTGTTTTACAGTCGCAGTCCTGGCGCTTCCTGAGCACTCTGACTGCTGCATGATCCATAAGAGCTGTACCAGCTGTGCGAGGGGCTATTCCTGGGGCACGACCACCCACCTTTCTCCTTCACCCTCACCCGGGTACTTGGACACTGGATTAAAGTAGGAGCCCCAAGAGAATCCATTCGGACAGCCCCACCCCATTCATGGCTCTGCACACAACAGAGCTGTGAAGCCCCCCAGTTCACCATGTTGCCCCAAAGCAAAGCAGAGCTGCGTGTATGAGTGAGAGATGCATGCACAGGAGTCATGAAAAGAGACTCAGACCAAGGGATCCTTCATACAGAGCTTAATAATAAAACCTAGATCTTATCTAGCACTTGTCATTAAGAGATTGGCAAATTAAACTGTAATCTGTGGGCACAGGACCACTTGGGATTCACCCAAGAGTTATGAAGTTTTACTCAATCATAAAATAGTAGAACCACTAACTGGTATGTAAATTATCATTTAAATCAGCTTTTGTACCAGATGACTTGGGATAGCTAATGTGAGACCAACTTTTTTAAAAGTGTTCAGAGGCGATCCTGGAAATTAGAGCCCTACTTTGGTACCAGGGAAATTGTTTGAAACTATAATAAAAAACAGAATTATCTGGCACACAGATGAACATGATTTCTTGGGGAAGACTCAACTTGGTTTATGTGAAGGGAAATTATGCCTGACTAACTGGGAAGAATTGGTAGGGGAAATAGAAGTGGATGGTAACCTGGGCAGCTGTGATCATGAGATGGTAGAGATCCATATCCTGGCAAAAGGAAGAAAGGAGAACATAAGATTACAGACCCTGGACTTCACAAAAGCAGACTTTGACTCCCTCAGGAAGCTGATGGGCAGGATCCCATGGGAGGTTCATATGAGAGGGAAAGGAGTCCAAGAGAGCTGGCTGTATTTTAAAGAAACCATACTGAGGGCGCAGGAGTAAACAATAACCAATGTGCACAGAGAATAGCAAATATGTCAGATAAACAACTTGACTTAACAAAGAAGTCCGTTTGAATGTGGATGTACACCTGTACATCTCCCTCCAGCCTCCCTACCCCAATGACAGCCTGTGCAGTTACTGTAACTGATATAAAAAGACAAAGGCCGTCAGTCCACAGGCAACAGGGCACGTGCTTCCCCATGGCAGGATATTGCACCAGGAAGGGTTGATGACTAAGCTGGGGCAATCTGTTCTGCCCTTGGTCAGAGAGGCTAGTGGATGGGAGGGACTGTTACTCAGTGTGGAAATCCAACGTTTGAAACAAAGATGCACAAGAGCCTGTCCATGTTCACATCGTGGTTTCACATCAGCCGGGAGTAGCAGCAGATGCTCAGGTTCTATGACAATGAGCAGCAGCACATAAATGCTGAGAGATAAATGAGCACGTCTAACGCTTGGTTCTTCTTTTCTCTCGGGGGTTTTAGCAGTGCAGGACCACTCTAGCAAGTCTGCAAGTCACAGTTTGCTATGATAATCATAGCCTCTGTTATCAGTGAATCATTTCTTCACTCCCAGGGGAAGCTCTTACACAGAAATTCTCCAGGGTCTATTTTCAGTTCTTCTCACTGCTCATAAAGTGCAGGGAATTCTTCCAAAGTCCTGGCCAACCTGAGACTCCACAGGGACTCCGCAGGGTTTTCATAAAGTTCCCTGTCCAGCACTGTGGCTTTCAGACGTGAGATTCGTACACTGGTTTTCAGATCGCAGTAAGGAGATTTCCTCTCTTGCATGGGATTTCAGTGAGTTGCCTGTTTTTGCTATAAAGTTAGTCTAAGGGCTAGGGAAGAGTTCAAATGAAGACCAATCTGGGCAGGAAGTCTCCAGCATGTAGACTTGAACTATTTAGTAATGTCAGAAACTCCATTGGATTTAAATAGGGAGGTAAAGGTTTATTGTAAGTCATTAGGCAAATATTTCTTTTAAGATAATTTCCTTGTCTCTTATTGTCTCCTTCTATCTATTTAAGTAGCTTCCTTTTTTTGGTTTGTGTGGCTTTTTTCTGGTTTGCTCAAACTTTCGAATTCAGCAACTTCACTGACAGGTTAATATGTGCAGCCAAAACCTCTGCAGTGGGTACATGTAATATGTGAGATTTCGCAACACAAATGGTTAACAAAAAGTTTTACAGACTGACCAGATTCTGCTCTCACATTCTGCCTGCAGTGACTCACTTCTGATTGACACTGGCGTCACTGATTTAAGCAAAATCAGGGCCCCTGTGTTTTGAAATCCCCATCTTTCATGCCCAGTCTCAGGATGCCACATAAACTGGCTGTCTTTCTTCAGACTCTTGCAGCACCCTAATAGAATAGCTCTCGCTGCTGCAGGATCTGAAGCCAGGATCCTCACTTCAAGGAGCTTAAAGTTCCACACTAAGGGTGACATGCTCATCCCATTCACATCAATGGCAAAACTCCTATCAGGGCCATGATTTCTCCCTAAACCCACAGTTAGAGACTTCATTAACCGCCTGATTTTCACTGGCCATGAGCCTCCAGTGACTCCTGTGGAGTCGTCCTGTGGCCTCTAAGGATGGGTGAGCTCATCTGGAGCAGAGAAGAATTGAGAGGAGAGTAGCTGAAATCTTAAACTCACAGCATAGATGTTCAAAATAATTAGAGTAAAAATTTTAGTGAGAGGGCAGCTGCTCTGACTGTCCCCTGCCTATCTGGTTCCATAGAGAATGACAAGCATCAAAATGCAGTAAAAATTAAAGCTTGTTTCTGGGTGAAAGGAAACCAGGCAGTATTGGAAATCTCACTGGGGTAGAATCAGGCATACGCAGTGTGTGTGTGGGATGGGACATACAGTATCTAGATTGCAGTGTCATGGATTCTTCCAACAGGTCGAAATAGGGAATGGACATCCTGCCTAATTCACACAACAAAGAGGTGTAACTAGGCCACCTACAATCTCCTGAGGTAGGGGTGTGTGTCAGGCTGTAATGTAATGTGGACACACTGCAATAGATTGCCTCTAACACCTTCCTCCAACCAACCCATCCTTCCTCTGTGACCAGTCCCACAATAGCTTTGTGGCTACTTCAGCAATTGCCAACATTGAAAAGCAACATCAGGAAGTTGTGTCTGGGTTTCTAACTGGAGGGTATGTATTAAAGCTTTGTGTCATTTTGAGGAATAGTTACTTGTGCTGGCTCCTTTTAGCCTTCATGTCCTCTTGCTATACTTGTAAAAGAAAAGACTAGCAGGATCTTATTCAGGGGGACTAGGCACTATGCTACGTTTATCCTACATTTAAGAATATCGTAAAACAGTCATTTTCACACACATTCAAAAAATTCTGCAAGCTGCTGTGACATAATTACCCATCCTTTTATGTGTTGCTCAAGCCATCTTAGCGGTCAACTAGGCTGGGCATGAGGAAAGCCAGGCCTCTGTCAGTCACAAATCTGATGCTCCAAGATAACAATTGCAGAATGAGACCCAAAATTTCCTCTGGCTGGAGGGCATTCATATGTAAATTTCACTTATTTTTTTAACACATTTTCTATGTTATTGGTGTTTTATTTCCCCCATGGTCATCTGTTACCAGCCACAAAAGGAAGAGCATGATCTTTTTTTTTTTTTTGACTCCTTACTATAAGTGCTTCAAGATCTTCCAGCATTCATAGGTTATTAATCTGAAACACAGCAGAACAACCTTCCCCCTGCCTATCCGGGAGGTATCACTAACCCATTTCAGCTAATTTAATTAGCTTTTATTCTCAGTCCCAGCCAAGCTTGTACCTTTTCTCCCTTCCCTTTTTCCCTGGGAGTGAACTCTTGAGCTTTTAACTGTGCTTTGAACACCCCACCCACACGGGGCTCCCCAAATTCATAACCATTCATAACCTGAGTGGTGGTTTGCTTTGGGCTTACTGAAATTTTCAGAGTCTTCCAGGGTGTCACAGGAGGCATTTTTCATAGGACTCTCTTGGCAAAGTTAACTGGCACTTTTACTTCTGCCAAGACATCTGTTTTCAGGACCGCTTTTCCTTCTAAATTCATTGAATTTGATTTCCCTTCATTTCTTCTTTCTCCTATCTGACAGAGGATGTTTTTGTAAACACAGTTACAACACTCAATGATTTTTTTATGCTTCATGCAGTACCTCACTTATTTTTTTTAAACATGATAGCATACACAACGTTAGCAACAAGACAAAAAAAAAAAACACAAAACACAATCTTTGTTTCAACAGTAGATGCGTGATTTTGTTCTTTAGCTGTTTTGCTGACATGAGCTTTTCCTGACTTTCTGAAATATAAAAAGAACATTTTTCTACCCCTTTTGGGGGCTGGCGGGGCGACACATTATTGCTTAAAATACCCCTTTCTTTTACAAATCTCCTTTCTGATTGCAGGCAAAACAGAGGTAGACACACAAACTCTATCATTTTGTGATCGCTTTCATCCAAGCTGCCTTCCACTTTCAAATTTTCAACCAGATCCTTCCTGTTGGCCAACATCAAATCCAGGACAGCCTCTCCCCTAGTAGCCTTCAACACTTTCTGAAATAACATATTGTCTCCAATACATTCCAAGAACTTGTAGGATAGCCTGCACCTTGCTGTCTTCTAGATAGCAACAGAAATCTGAGTAGTTATAGTCCCTCATCATCACCAACTCTTGTGCTTTGGATGATTTCATTAATTGTTTAAAAAAAGTCTCATCCACCTCTCCTTTCTGGGTAGGTTGGCTCCAGTAGAAGCCTACCAGGACATCACCCTTGTTTTTTACCTCTTTTATCCTCACCCAGAGACTTTCAACAAGCCTGTCTCCTATTTCCGTCTTGTCCTCAGTCCAAGTGCACACATTTTTAATGTATAAGGCAACACCCCCTCCCTTTTTTCCCTACCTGTCCCACCTGAGCAAGCTGTACCCTTCTCTACCAATATTCCAGTCAAGTGTATTATCCAACCAAGTGTCTATGATGCCAACTGTGTCATAGTTGTGTTTATTAACTAGCAAGTTCTTCCTGTTTATTCCCCATACTCCTCGCATTCAGATACAAACTATGAAAGATACTGATTTGATTCACCCCTCCACCCCAGTTCTGTCCTGTCTCTCCCCTACCCCTGCTGTAACAGCCCATGATCCCACAAATTTCAGCCCTTTTCTCAGCTCTTTTTGACTTACCTGCGGCCTTTGGTCACCTACCCCCTTTGAATCTTGTTTGAAGCCCTCCACACTAGGTTAGCCACTCTATATCACAATATGATCTTCCTCTTCTCAATAGATGGACCCTATCTCTGCTCATCCATCCTTCTTACTGGGGCAGCATCCCATGGTCAAGGATGTCTCTCATCCATGCCTCTCAAGCCCTCCCCCTCTGATGGGGATACAGGCAGGCTGAGTGTCTTCCGATTTCCCCAGCGGTGTCTGTCTGTGTTTGTCTCACAAACTTCTCAGCACCAGCTGCCCCCCCTCTTCACAAACTCCTAGCACTGGCAAAACAAGCTGTGTAACTTGGCTGGAGCCCGGAAATGCAGTCTTCACAGCATGAAGCTCAAGGGTTGTCCCCTAACCTTCCCTGTAGTGTTTAGTGAGAGATGGCTTTTCCTGAGCTCTTCTTTCCCTTCCAGCTTGTTTTCTAGCAATCTGCTATTAAACTAAGATTAGCCAGGCTGGTTACATCCTGATATTTAACTCAGTATAGCCATATCAACAGCCCAATAATTGGGTTTAATATACACATTTAAAATTATGGCAGCTCAGCTCCATGTCTGTCACAATACTGTTCCAGGGTGATGTGTACGTCATTAATATAGTACAGAGACAGGGAGAGAGTGAGCAATAGATGGCTTTAATGTGTGAAATGAAGTCTGATTTCCATGAATACTCAGGCATTTCACTTTGAAATCCACTTTCCACAAACTCCCATTGTAGCAGAATGAAAGGGGCTGGGGTTACCCTGTTCTAGACCAGTGGTTTTCAACATGTGGTTGACGGACTGCTAGGGGTTTGCAAACTATGTGTTAGATTTCCAAAGGTATTCACATCTTCATTTGAAATATTGTAGGGGTCTAGAACTGAAAAAAGTTAGAAACCAGTGTACTAGAGAGTGAGAGCCCAGGCAATGAATATTGTATATTCTTGTCCTAAAGCCTGCACCACTCTGATAAAGGCTGAAGATTGACATCACAAAACCAGTAGAGAACTAGTCAGCTATGAACCCAAGTATAGAGGAGTTAGTAGTTGTACCAGGATTTCCCAAACTATTCTTTGATGACAAGCGATTGAATGAGGGTCAAGAGGCTGCAATCTTTTCAAATTCTCCAGAAAGCCAAATGACACACGCTACGTTTTATGTCCTCCTCTAACCTGAGAAACCATCCCTGAAAGAAGATTAGGTGGGAAAGAATGGGTTTACATGTGTGTGCTTCCGGATAGTTCTATAAACGTAATGACAAATCTTTTCATCGTAATGCAGTTACTACAAACCAAACATTCATTACATGCATGTCTATAAAAAGCAACCAGCAGAGTTTTTGGTAACTTTACAGGAAGGAGCAGGGGTAACTTTACTACTTAATGACCTTTGCTTCAGGAAGTATGCCAAATACTCTTTGCAATGGGTTTGTGCCCTTAGTTCTTTCTTCATTGAGCAGTTGGATGATATTGTCTCCTGGTAAATTTCCAGATGCTGTTCCTAGCACTTAAAGTCAGGTTAGTGCATACAGTTACTCTGCAATATGGGTGTGAGACTTTCTAAAGAGTCATGAGATAACAGAATCGCTGATCTCTTGTTCGGCAAAGAGAAGAGATGACATTCAGGAAAGGGGATTATATAGTGCTTGTATGTAATTTACGCCCATCACCTGTTACATGAGTACAGCTGAACTAACTTGCACACTTAACTGCTTAGGAATGAAATCTAACATATGTACTATTAATTATTTGTGAGTCCAACCCCTCTCATGCTGAGATGAAGTAACTGGCTGTGCAAGCTCGGAACTTGTCAAATATCTGCAGAACCCTTGTCTGAGGAGAGGATGGGGTCCATTGAAGGTCAATAGAAGATGATCGACCTCTCTGGATATGGTCGACACTGGCCAGGCAAAGCACTTTAGCTTCTCTTGGAGCAATTCTTGGGGGTCAGAGTGTATCACCGGGAATGTTTGGGTAAGTTAAAGTAAATAAAACCCAGTTCCCAACAAATTTACACATGTAAATCAGGACTGACAATGTTGAAATCAATGTTCATGTACTCAGAAGTCAGTCAATTACTGCAGTGAGGATTTTTTTTTTAAAGTCTTGGGAGTGCAACATACCTTTCAGACTTACACCACAAAATTTGTCTAATTAGTGCCTGTCAGAAGAAAACTTTCTCTAGAAGCGGATTATATCACTGCTCTTGGTTGCAGGGCTCCTTCTACCTTCCACGGAAGCATCTGTTACTGGCCGTTAGACACTGAGATAGATGAACTATGGGTGAGATCAAGTCTGGCTATGCCTCTCTTCCTATCGGTGGTGTAAATCCAAGACTGTTTTTTCCTGATCTTTTGTAGTTTGGCTCCTGGAAGTCTTGCAATGAGAGCACAATGATGTCTCATTAAATATAATCTATTCTCCTGTTATTTTTCTTTTCAGGCAGTAACGTTCAAAACTTCTTGGACATGCCCAGTGCATTATGTCAGCTAACAATGACACCAAATTTCAACCTGCAGTATTCATTCTCACTGGAATACTTGGGCAGGAAAACATCCATGTCTGGCTTTCTGTCCCCTTCTTCTTAATATATTTTACCTCAATATTAGGAAATTCCGTCATTCTGTTCATTATAAAAACAGATCCAAAACTCCATGAGCCCATGTACATTTTCCTTTCCATGTTGGCTGTCACAGACGTTGGCTTATCGATATCCACCATGCCGACGACAATGGGCATATTCTGGCTTAACTCTAGGGAAATCAGCCAGGATGCCTGTTTTGCCCAGCTGTTCTTCATCCACTCACTTACATTCACTGAGTCCTCTGTGCTCTTGTCCATGGCTTTTGACCGCTTTGTTGCGATCTGTTACCCGCTCAGATATGCTTCCATCTTGAACCCGCCAAAAATAGCCAAGATGGGATTGGTGTCTCTGCTAAGAGGAGTGGTCCAAATATTTCCTCTCCCCATTCTCTTGAAACAGTACCAATACTGTCATGCTAACATCCTCTCCCATTCCTACTGCCTGAACCAGGAAGTGATGACGAAGGCTTGTTCAGATATCAGAGTTAACATCATCTATGGCTTCTTTATAACAGTCTGTTCCGTGGGGTTGGACTTTCTGCTTATAATTGTATCATATCTGATGATCTTCAAAACAATACTGAGCATCGCGTCCAATGCGGAGCGCCTCAAGGCCCTGAACACCTGCATCTCCCACATCTGCGTTGTCCTGCTCTTCTACATGCCATGGATTAGCTTGTCCGTGATATACAGATTCGTGAAGAACACTTCTCCCTTGTTTCAGTCTCTCTTGGGCAGCGTCTCTCTGCTGATCCCGCCCCTGATGAATCCAGTTGTGTACAGCGTGAAAACCAAACACATTCGTGCGAGGATAATCAGGATGTTTGTCAATTGAAGGGCCCTTTCGTCACCTAGATCCATCACTGGTGACACGGATGATGAGCTACTGATCTCCCTCACCAGCAGCTAAGGGAGGACAGTGCACTGAGGGAATGGGACCGAGGAAAGCAGCAGCATGTACAAATAGAATGTTTCTGTGTACAGCCAGGGGATGGGTGGAATGTTATCATATAAAGAGCTGTGTTGGTGTCAGCACACACCTCAGAAATGCTGTGGATAAAGTCAGTACAGAGAAGGAACGTGGATATTTAATACCATTGTATATGACCTGTCACTATGCCAGCTCTGTTTAAACACGCAGGGACCATGAGAAAAGCTGGACAGCTGTATTGCAATTGCAGTCCTGTCCCTTCCTGAGCACTCGCGGTGCTGCATTATCTATGAGCCAGTGGGATCAGTCATCCACTTAAAGTTTCTGGGACTTTTTGAGCTGTCAGAGGAGTAGCAGAGAGTTGGGTTTACTGGATAGAGCAAGATGGTCCCAGCTGTGTAATAGTTAATGCTTTGGGAAATCCCAGGCTACTGTTCCTTTAAGAGCCTGTGACTGGTGCCTTGCAGTGCAGGGCAGGGCCTGGGTTCCCTGCCTCTTCTCTCAGAACATGAGGCAGTGGAGGGGGCAGCTCTGGAGCAGTGAAAGTCCAGCCAGTTCAGTTGGGAGGCTGGTCCTATGGTTTGGGCTCTGCTCTGTGGGTCAAGGTCCCAGGTCACACAGGGAGTCTTGGAACTAAATGTGAGTTGCCTAAATCCTGGTGCCCTCTCTTAGCCACAAAACCCTCGTTCGTTTTCCCAGCCACAGGACTAGAGCAGAAGGTCACAACGTGGAAGTAAAAGAGATCAAAACTCTTCTCCTTTTTGTGCTCCTGTTGCTCTATGCGTGTTCCTCTCAGACATAAAAACGTCTAGTCCATTTCATTAATCCTCCCAATCATCTAAGCCACAGCAGCTGGTGCTTGTGGTTTCTTTACCCTCAGAGCTTCTTTTAGTGATTATTTCTCTAGTTAGAGGGGGACCTAATACATAGTCTTGGCCATCTGGATTTCTGGAGAACTTGAAAAGGTTGCAGCCTCTCGGCCCTCATTCATTCGCTTGTCATCAAAGAATAGCCTGGAATATCGTATGCAACTATTAACTCCTCTATCCTTGGGTTGAGAGTTAACTGGTTCCCATTAGACTCTTTGTTTTCTATCTGTAGTCTTTATCTGGAGTGGTAGAGGCTTTGGGATCAGCCTATAAAAATATTAATTCCGTGGGCTTTCACTCCCTAGTACACTTTAAATCTTTTTTCATTTCCAGACAACTACAAAATTTCCAATGATGATGTGAAAAAAAAACAGATAGTCTGCAAATCCCCAGAGGTCTGAGGAACGCAGGTTGATAACCACTGGTCTAGTACAGATTAAACCCAGCACCCCTTAGAGAGTTACAATGGGGATTTGGGGAAAGTGGTTTTAAAAGTAAAATGCATGAGTATTCATGGAAATAAAACTTCATTTCACACATGACAGTCATCTCTTGCTCACTCTTTCTCTGTCTATATATATACACCATATTGATAAAATACATGCCACAATGGAATGGTATTGTGACAGACATGGAGCTGAGCTGCCATGATTTTGAATGTTTATGTTAAAGTCAATTCTTGAGCTGTTGATATGAATATATTGCATTAAATATAGGGACATGACCAGTATGGCTTGTCTTAGTTTAATTGCAGGCTGCTGGAAAACAAACCGGAAGGGAAACAGTACCTAAAGAAAAGCCATTTCTAACTAAAAACTTTAGGGAGCTTGAGAGACAACCCCTGAGCTTCATGCTGTGAAGACCACATTTCTGCGCTCCAGCCAAGTTACACAGCTTGTTTTGCCAGTGCTGGGAGTGTATCCAGAGGTGGGGCAGCTGGTGATGAGAAGCTCTGCAAACTGAGAGACACACAGACACTGCTGGGGAGGTCAGAAGACACTCAGCCTGCCTCGTCCCCATCTGAGTTGAAAGGCTTGAGAGACGTGTACAGACTTTTTTTCAAACTCTTTTATTCCCTCATGTGATGCTTTATTCCTACAGTCCAGACTAACAATACTTGGTTTCAGGAAAGCTGGTCACTCTTGTCACCACAGGTCACAGATTTCCAAAGGGATGACCCACAGGGGCAGAACCTGCTGCTGCTGGACAAACCAATTTGACTCTCAGTGTACTCTAGGCCAGGGCCCAGTCTGAGAATGGGAGAATGGTGGGTTTTCACGTCAAGAGAGGGAACAGGAGGAGGCTGACATCTAGCATTCGGAGACCAGAGAGGGGGAAGAGATGCAGGATTCCCTGTAACTGTGAGGGGCTGATACAGTAGCCACTGCCCACAGGATCTATTGAAGGGGCCATTATAGAGGATGAAGTGGGCTATATGAATATGGGAAGGCTTGTTAGAGTAGCTGGGGGGGCATAGACTGGGTGGGAGGATTACACCTTTCTGTACCCAGAGTGCAGGCATAGATTCAGCCAGTGCTGAAGCAGATTAATTGCTGTTATGAGAAAGAGGCAGATGTTAAGACTCCTGTTTCTTTAGGAGATATGGGCAGGGCCATGGCAACTGAATTTTCAGTGGAAAATTATCAGTTTTTTAAGAAATCCACCCCAAAAAATGGATGAAAAGGAAACATTTTACTGTGGGTCAAAATTTTTAATGGGGGAAAACACTCTGTATCCAGCCCCGATCTAGCTTAAAATATGAGCTTCTGTCACTCATGTTACTGGACCACACACCTCTGGTCACCCAAAGGAGGGTGATGTAACAGAAGAGACTTTCTCTGCTGGCCTCATGGAGGAGCAGCAATGACAACCTTGAGCAGTATTGCAACCCCATACGCCCACTGGCAACCCCAGTCATTCATAGGGTTGCAAAGCCACCCACTCAAACGCGGCCTGCTGACTTTCCTTAGTTTCCATGGTACAAACAATGCCACAATTCATGAAAACAGAGAACTGATACAATGAGAACAGAAGGAATGCCAGCCACATATAGGCTGCTTTAAGACCTGGGACTCCAATCATGGTGAAGATGGAAGCACTGAAGTTGCAGTTGTTGGAAGCTGACATGGGTGGGGTGTGATGCTAGTGTCCAGCTGCCTTTACAGAATCATGGAATGAAAACTATTGTAGTTATCAGCATCAGATTGAGTATTATCAGAATCAATCCCTCAGTGTCTCTCAGGGATACATAGTTTGCAAATATTTCCCAGTATTGCATCAGTACTGGCAGCTGTTGCCCCTCATACTGAAACAACAGACAGTCAAATGTCAGGAGTGTTACTATTTGGATACCTGACATACGTGATCTTAGGGCCTCCCCCAGCCCCTTGAACGTATTGAGCTCCTTGAACGTATACATCTTCCTGCCACCTCTGTGAGGCAGGGCATTGGTATTATCTGCTTGTGGATAAACTCAGAGACTCTGGGGCTTGCCCAGATTCATACAGAGCAAGGGAATCAAACTCCTCTCTCCTGAGGGGCAAAGCAGGGCCCAAACCACAGGATCAGCCTCCCAATTGGACCGGCTGGATTCTCACTCCCACAGAGGTGCCCAATGCAACTTGAGACCATTACTCCTAGTTCTGCCATCTGCTATCATCTAGAACTGCCCAGCTTCATCCTCCCTGTAACCCTCTTTCAGGGAGTTAAATCCACCCTCATTCTTCTCTTCTGAAGATTAAACAAGCCTAGTTCCCTCAGCGTCTTCTCATAAGTCATGTGCTGCAGCCCCTTCATTATTTTTGTTGCCCTCCATTGGACTCTCTCCAATTTCTCCAAGCCTTTCTGATGACCAATTTGGGGAGACTGAGGACTGGGAGGGATTGTTGGGGCCTGGTGGAGGGTAGAATTGGGGACCTTGTGATGTCAGACAGGGGCAAAATAGTGAACGGTGGAGGAGAGTGAGAAATGGTGAGAGTCAACAACCATACTGATGGAAAATAGTTCTGAAAGCATATGAGACACCATCATTGCTGCTGGTCAGGAAGTCATGGAAAGGCCAAGTGACAAGTTGTGTGGCGGTGAGGTATGATGGGTAACAACGCTGAAAAAGATCACTTGTTGGTTGCAGAGGCCAGTGCTTGGTGATGGAGGGATAAGACATCAGGAGTGAGGAACACACAGCTGAGCTCAGCCAAATTGGGACAAAGCAGCCATGATTAATGAGGAAACATCCTTTCCCTCTCCTGTCACACAGGTTTAAAGTTAGTGGCCCAAGGTGATCACATTCTGCAAATGTATTTTCCCACTTTGTCACGAAGCTCTTTGATTTTAACCCCATAAATGATAGGGTTGAACATGGGGGGCAAAAGGATATAGAGGTTGGCCAACAGGATGTGAAAATGGGCAGCAATGCCCTGACCAAACCTGTGTGTCAGGGCAGAGAAGAGGCTGAGAGTACAAGACAGCACCAACACACAGATGTGGGGTGTGCACGTTGTGAGGGCTTTTTGGTGGGCTTTTTTGGAGGAGATCCTGAGGATGGCCCTGATGATCAGCCCATAGGACAGACCAATGAGTGTCACGTCTAACCCAGTGATCACTAATAATATCACCAGGCTGTACATTCGGTTCACTGTGGTGTCCCCACATGAGATCTTCACCACAGCGAGGTGCTCACAGTATGTGTGGGGGATAGCATGGTTGGAGCAGAATGGCAGCCTCCGCAGTAGCAGGGGCTCTGGCAGAACCAATAGCACAGCTCCTATCAAACCCACTAGCCCTAGCTTACTAATTCGTGTGTTGGTGAGGATGGTGGTGTATCTCAGAGGGTGACATATGGCGACATAGCGATCAAAGGCCATTATAACGAGGATGGCTGAGTTTGTCGCACCAAGCACATAAAGGAAAAACATCTGGGTGAGGCAGCCGTCCAAACTTATGCCTTTCGAATGGAACCAAAATATGCACAGTGCCTTTGGCACAATGCAGGTAGACATGCCAATGTCTGTAAGCGCCAGCATGCAGATCAGCAGGAACATGGGCTTGTGCAGGGTCTGCTCTTTGCAAACAACAAACAGAATTGTGAAATTTCCCAATAAGCTGATGCTATAGAACATAGAGAAAGGGATGGAAATCCAGATGTGAAAATCTTCCAGCCCCGGGATGCCGTTTAGGATGAATGTTGACGGGTCCGAGGGGGTGAAGTTGAAAGTCTGCATGACAGGGTCAAGGCACCGATCAGGTTCAGAAATGCTCAGGGTTCCTGTGAAGGGAGAGAAATACAGCAAAGGGGGTTAGGCACTTAGTTAGAAATACCATGGTTAAAATTTTATAGTTACTAACAATCTAGAAAGGGGGGTGATTAGTGAGGTGGCAACATTATTTCCCTCTATTTGGAACTGGTGATGCCACATTTGGAGTACATTTTCCAGTTTTTGGCCCTCCATTAGAGGAAGGATATGGAGAAATTGGAGAGAGCCCAACAGTGGGCAGTGGAAGTTATTAGGGACTGGAGAACATGATTTATGAGAAGAGGTTGAGGGAACTAGGCTTGATCAGTTTGCCAAAGAAAAGAGCAAGAGGGGATTTTATTGTAGCCTTCAGCTGCCTGAAGGGGGGCTCCTAGAAGGATGGAGCTAGGCTGTTCTCTATGGTAGTAGATGACAGAACAAGGAGCAATGGTTTCAAGTTGCTGTGGGGGAGATCTAGGTTGGATATTAGGAAAAAGTGTTTCACTAGGAGGGTGAAGCACTCGAATGGGTTATCTAGGGTGGTCGTGGAATATCCACCCTTAGAAATTCTTAAGGTCTGTCTTGACAAAGCCCTGGCTGGGATGATTTAATTGGGGTTGGTCCTGCTCTGAGCATGCGGTTGGACTAGATGACCTCAGATTCCTTCCATCCCTCATTTTCTATGGTTTATAGATGGCACCAAATTATTTAGGCCATAGTCTGGTCAAGAAGTGTCCTCAGAAGGAGCTAACAAAGCATAGCGATAAGAGATGATGTTCAAAGTCAATAACTGGAATATGTGTGTCCATTCGGGGGGAAAATTTTATTCTGCCTTCTTAACTGAGAATGGTAAGTGGAGACACCTGGCAGGAACACAGCTCCCTACCTTTCTCATGACTGAATACGGATAAAGTTTGCAAATCCCACTGTGGGCACTGGGACGAAGGATGTCAGTGGTGAGCCACATTCCTGGGGGCTGGGAATAGGGTCCTGGCTTTGGACCCGAATTGTCCTCCGTGGGACCCCGACTTGGGCTAAAAAGGCCATGTACTACATAAGCAATAATCATGTACAGACCACTGGAATTTCTAGCCTTGAAGTTAGGGTGGGGAGAAACAAACCACATCAACTTTCTAGCCTTGAAGTTAGGGAAAGAGGGAGCATATCAGAGCAACTTTCTAGCAGTGTCCAGCATAATATGGGAAGGTTATGTTCTCCCATCCCCAACCAGTCTTCCCTTCACCACCTGGACAAAAAATGTGATAAAAGGGTGTTCTCTCTTCTTTCCCAGGCAGCATGCATCATTCCATCCAGCTCAATCTTTCTCTCTTTTCGACCCTGCGAAATGAACAAAAATTGGGAGATCATAAATGTGGTGATAAAGTGTTAAAAAAAAACTCTCTAGTTCGTATGTGTTCCTTGCTTCAGACGGGTGTAGTTTTGGAGAAGAGAGGGCTCCCTGTCTTGGGGAAGTTTTGGAAAGGAGTGAGGGAATTTTTCCTATCTGGTTTACTTCCATTTATGGCTTGGTGACAGTTTTATGGCCTGCTATGGGTTTTTCTTTTCTTCTTATATCCCTTGCTTGAGACAGCTGGATTTTCCTAAAGGGATTAATTTCCTAAAACACACTTACACACACACAGTTATACAACTTAGGTTTGACTTATTGAGGGGTCCGCACCGTCTCAATTCAGCCCACGATACTGACTGGGTGAATGAATGCGATAACGGAACGTTTATTTAGCGGGAGGGGGGAAGGAAAGGCAGACATACAGACACAGAGGGGGTCCTTTGAAGTCGCAGGAGCTCTATTGAGCAACGGAACTACAGAGGCTCATGAGTTAAGGAAGGGGAAGGGGTAGCCTTGTGTCTACAGTCACTCTGCCTGTCCTTTGAGTCACTAGGTTCAGGCAAGCCCCCTTTGTGATTCAACTACATACCCGTCATCACCAAGAAGGCTCGCAGTGGAATCAGGGTGGCTGGAACTTGCCTTAGTCCAAGACATGGTGAATGGATCAGAAATCTTTTGTTCATTCATATAATGACACATGTTCTCTGTTCAGTTCAAATTCACTATTTACTAGGGTTTTTTCTCTATCACAAGTTGTCTCCCCTTATTCTTTTACAATTCCTTAAACTCAAACTTAACACTTAAAACGTATGACTTAAACAACTAATCATACTAAGACAAATACACCAAACATATACTTAAAGACTTACAACTATACCTTACAACTAAACTAGTTTGATTAATACTCACCACATAGATGGATGAACTCAGTTGCAACAAAAACAATGAATAGTTTATGGCCAAATTTCCTTACTCTTTACATTCCCGGGTTTTCGTCCAGGTGGAACCTCTATCACATTCACACCCAGGTTATCAGCCCTAATGCCCTATCTTACTATTTTGAGCAGCGAGATGGGGAGAGGTGAGACGGTTGATCAGACCTTCCACGCAGTGCGATTCTGGTGCACTACTGTTGCAATACGTGTCTTCTCCGATATGCCGTTTGTCTGATGACCTTATATTCTCTTCCCCAGCATACCACCTGCTTAAACCAATTGTGACATTTTGGCTACTGTCCAACCAGCAAGTCCCACACCTGTGATGGGACTTTTGCCCTCCTGTGGCATGTTACAAGCCTTGGGGTCACTTGTTGTTGCTGGACAGGTTTTCTACTGCAGTAGATTCTGTTTCTTAACTGTCAACAGGTCTTGCTCCTTCTTATCTGCTGACGAGCTTCAATTCCTGATTGCTAAACTTTCAGAAATAGCTTGTTTTTTGTGATAAATGCCTTAGTTGCCTGAGCATCCTCCATGCTGGTATGCAATTACTAAAAAATGGCCTCGGGGCACGCATATATTACATGCTTTATAGAAGTCTGTTACAACAGTAAATAATGAAGAGGATGGGTCACTGATGCAGAGGAACCTGGACTGGTTGGTAAACAGAGTAGAAGCAAACAATATGTGTTCTGATATAACTTTGTAGATGTATACATCTATCAACAAAGAAGGAAGATGATATTAACACAATGGGGGACCCTATCATGGGAAGTAGTGACTCTGAAAAAGGATTTGGGAGCGTGAAAGAATAATTAGCTTAACATGAGCTTACTGTGTGAGCCTGTGGCAAAAAGAGCTAATGTGTTCCTGGCATGATAAACAGAAGAATCTCACGTTGAGGTAGAGAAGTTATTTTACCTGCTTCTTTGGCACTGTGCAACTGCTGCTGGAATAATGTGTCCAGTTCTGGTGTCCACAATTAAAGTTAGATGTTGATTCACTCAAGAGGGGTCAGAGAAGAGCCACAAGAATGTTTAAAGACTGTAAATCCTGCCTTACAGTGATAGACTCAATGGCTTAATCCAGTTAATTTTATGGAGATGGTTAAGGGATGACTTAGTAACTCTCTAAAAGTGCCTACAGAGAGAACAAATGATGAATAATGGGCTTGTCAGGCTAGCCTAGAAAGGTCTAACACCATTCAAATGGCTGGAAGTTGAAGTTAGACAAATTCCGACTATAAATGAGGTATACACTTTTTAAACAGAGAGAAATTAGCCATTGGAGCAATTTACCAAGGGTCATGGCAGATTGTCCATCACTGAGAATTTCTAAATCAATGTTGGATGTTTCTCTATAAGCTCTGCCCTAGGAATTTCTTTCGGCAGGTCTCTGGCTGTGCTATACCGGAGGCCAGACTACATGATCACAGTGGTCCCTTCTGGCCTGGGAAACTGTGAATATATCCCTACAGCACATGCAGGAGTCTGCTGCAGGTGTTTTGCTTGCAAGCTGGTGCCTGACTTTATTGAAGGCAATTTTAAAATTATTTTTAATTATGACAGTGCTGAAATTAGCCCCAGGGGGAAAAAGTCTCAGACTTTGGAGACTGGAAATTGATACACTGGTTGGTTTTCCACATAACTTAGGTATCTGTGAGACATGGCATGGATGAACATTTTGGATGAGAAAAATACGAACGTGACCCCATAAAATCTCCACCCTGAGAAATGTATGTACAACTGTCCCCATTAATGGCTAACAGAGCTGGGTAACAAATGATCGCAGAGAGTCCCGGATTTAGCATCTGTGTTCCAGTGGCTCACTGTATCAGCCAACAGCCAGAGGCTCCTGCGTGTGGCAGCTGTATTTACCTAGGCATTTAGATGACCCAGAATTGGCAGCCCTCATTATATACCATACATACTTCTCAGCTTGCTCATTGATGCTATGTAGCGGCCCCCAAAGTCCCATGCGTAGAGTTTGGAAGGAACAAGATTAGCACAGCACAGTGCCTTGGCATCTACAACACCGTGTGTGATGTTCCTCACCAGAGAGAAACCATCACTGATCCCCCCCTAGACAATTGACAGAGGGGACGGGAACAGCTCATCTCTACAGAGGAAGAGTTGTGGGGAGCTTGTGGTGGTTTGGAGGCTGTGAAGACCACAGAAGACTGGGAAGACTAGAGAAGATGCTGGTGTCCAGTGTAGTGTTGGAATCAGAGCAGCCTGGGAGGAGGAAGGTGATTATAGATGGGGTCAGGTCTGATGGGAGACAGACCCATCTGAGGAGCAAAGGTCAATGGTTCTTTCCACTAGGGAAATACCAAAAATTGGTTAATATTCAACAACTATAAAAAAAAAATTGGAAAAAAATGAGGAAAGGTTGTGACACCCAGGCTGCAATTCTATGGCTCAACAGGGGAAAGAGGCCTTGAGACATGCCCAGACACGCTCGTGGCCAGGAAAGTTCCCAGTTGTCCTTGGACCAACAATCAGAAACAAAAATTAAATTTCCGCAATCTTGCTCATCTGTCCGTGGATCCCTCACTGCCTGCGCGCAAATCGCCCAGCACTGCCTGTCTGTGTACACAGCCCTTCTCACAGCCACAACCCCCAGCCCTGCCACACAGTGATCCCACTCACCCAGGATCAACACCAGGTGCTGGACACACCACACAGTGACAGCTCGTACAAATATCGACACAGCCTGGATTAAACTCTGGGTCTGGCTGCTCTGAGAAAAGGAGAATGAAGGAGGAGCAGCCTGCAGACCTGAGGGGAGAAGAGAGAGTGTGAGCCATTCCCTGGAGCTGGGCAAACAAATCAGATGTAGATTCCTTGTTCTACTGTACAAGTAAGATAGAAGGAGTGAGAAATGTTCCCTTTACTGTTATGATAATGGCACAGTGCTTTTTCGTGGGGCATGAGTGGACTCCATCTTGTTTGTATCATGAAGTGAGCTCTTTCCTGAAACTTGTACTATTGAAACTAAAAATATCTTGATAAATTCTCTTTGGGTGAGTGAGGAATGTATGAGCAGCACATAAAAGACACCAACCTAAACTGCTGTGACAACAGAAAGGGGAGTAAAGTCACCAACTGCCATCTGGCACCTGAAGGCTGAAGAATACCTCTCAACAACCCTAATGTGCAAATTAAGGACCCTAAAGTACAGAAGGATCCACTCCGGGAACAAAGAAAGGACAGAAATAAGAAGATAGTCATTTTTTAAATTAGCTGGTACTGAACCTAGAGACAGCATAACATAGCAACACTAGGCTGCTCGAGCAACGTGTAAAAGGATTGGTCATTATTTCACAGCAGCATGCAGAACTTTATAAATGTGTGTGTGAATGTCACCGCTTTTTGATACTGTTACATGTACAATAAACGTGGCACAGTGCCTTTCCCCCTGAATAAGTCCTGCTCGTCTTTTGTTTTACAAGTATAACAAGAGGACATGTAAATTGAAAGGAGCCAGCACAAGTAACTCTTCCTCAAAACGACACAAAATTTTAGTACATACACACCAGTTAGAAACCCAGTTACAACTTCCTGGCGTTGCTTTTCAACGTTGGCAATTGTTGAAGTTGCCACGAAGCTGTTGAAGAATTGGTGACAGGAGGAGGAATGGACTGGTTGGAGGAAGGTGTCAGATACAATCTACTACAGTGTGTCCACATTACGTTACAGTCTGAGACATCCTCCTGCCCCGGGAAATTGCAGGTGGCTTTATTACACCTCTTTGCTGTGTGAATTAGGCAGGACGTCCAGTCCCTATTTTGCCCTGTTTCAGGAATCCGTGCCACTGCAATCTAGATACTGTACATCCCATCCCACACACACAGACTGCATGTGCCTGGATCTACCCCAGTGAGATTTCCAACATTGCATGGTTTCCTTTAACCCAGAAACATGGTTTTTTTTTTTTACACTTTATTTTGATGCTTCTTATCCTCTATGGAAACAGAGAGGCAGGGGAAGAGAGAGAACAGCTGCTCCCCTCCCTCAAATTTTTACTCTAATTATTTTGAAAGTCAAACCTGTGAGTTTAAGATTTCAGCTACTCTGCTCTCAGTTCTTCTGTGCTCCAGATTAGCTCACCCATCCTTAGAGGCCACAGAATGACTCCTGCAAAGATCCTGGATACAGGTCCTGCAGCAGCGAGAGCTATTCTGTTAGGGTGCTGAAAGAGTCTGAAGGAAGACAGCCAGTTTATGTGGCATCCTGAGACTGGGCATGAAAGATGGGGATTTCAAAACACAGGGGCCCTGATTTTGCTTAAATCAGTGACGCCAGTGTCAATCAGAAGTGAGCCACTGCAGGCAGAATGTGAGAGCAGAATCTGGTCAGTCTGTAAAACTTTTTGTTAACCATTTGTGTTGCAAAATCTCACATATTACATGTAGCCACTGCAGAGGTTTTGGCTGCACATATTAACCTGTCAGTGAAGTTGCTGAATTCGAAAGTTTGAGCAAACCAGAAAAAAGCCACACAAACCAAAAAAAGGAAGCTACTTAAATAGATAGAAGGAGACAATAAGAGACAAGGAAATGATCTTAAAATAAATATTTGCCTAATTACTTACAATAAACAGTTAGCTCCCTATTTAAATCCCATGGAGTTTCTGACAATACTAAATAGTTCAAGTCTAAAGGCTGGAGAATGCCTGCCCAGATTGGTCTCCATTTGAACTCCTTCTGAGCCCTTAGCACTACGTTTATTGCAGTAACAGGCAACTCACTGAAATCCCATGCAGAAGAGAGGAAATCTTCTTACTCCAATCTGAAAATCAGTGTACGAATCTCATGTCTGACATTCGCAGTGGTGGACAGGGACCTTTATGAAAACCCTGTGCAGTCCCTGCGGAGTCTCAGTTTGGCTGGGACTTCAGGGGAATTCTCTGCGCTCCGTGAGCAGTGGGAAGAGCTGAAAATAGACTGTGAAGAATTTCATTGTAAGTCTCCCCTGTGAGGGAAGAAATGATTCACCGATAACAGAGACTCAGATTGTCAAAGCAAACTGAGACTTGCTAGAGTGGTCTTCTACTGCTAAAACCCCAGAGAGAAAAGTAGAGCCAAGGGTTAGACGTGCTCATTTATTTGCCAGCATTGTCATAGAATGTGAGCATCTGTTGCTACTCCCAGCTGATGAGCCCTGTGATGTTCATGTGGACAGGCTCTTGTGCATCCTTGTTTCAAATGTAGGATTTCCACAGAGAGTAACAGTCCCTCTCATCCAATAGTCTTTCTCTGACAGAGGGCAATACAGATTGTCCCAGCTTGGTCATCAACCCCTCATGGTGCAATATCCTGCCATGTGGAAGCTCTTGCCCTGTATCCTGTGGTCTGACAGCCTTTGTCTTTTTATCTCAGATACAGTAACTGCACAGGCTGTCATTGGGATAGGGAGGGTGGAGGAAGATGTTCAGAGGTGAGTTCGGTGCCCATTATCCATCCACATTCAAATAGACTTCTTTGTTAAGAAAAGCTGGTTACATGCCATATTTGCTATTCTCTCTGCACATCGGTACTGTTTGTACCTGCGCCCTCAGTATGATTTCTTTAACGTTCAGCCAGCTCTCTTGGATTCCTTTCCCCCTCATATGAGTCTCCCATGGGTTCCTGCCCATCAGCTCCGTGAGGGAGTGAAAGTCTGATTTTCTGAAGTTCAGGGTCTGTAATCTGCTGTTCTCCTTTCTTTCTTTTGTCAGGATCCTGAAGTTGATCATCTCATGGTCACTATTGCCAGCTATCATGTCTGATAGTTCTGTTCTTTACTATAGTTTCAAACAATTTGCCAGGTACCGAAGTTGGGCTTTCTGGTCTCTAATTGCCAAGATCGCCTCTGGAGCCTTTTAAAAAAGTTGCCATCACGTTACCTAGCCCCAAGTCATCTGGTACAAAAGCTGATTGAAGTGATAAGTTACATACCACAGTTAGTGGTTCTACAATTTTATGTTTGAGTGAAACTTCAGAACTCTTGGGTGAATCCCATGTGGTCCTGTGCCCACGAATTACTGTTTATTTGCCAAACTCTTAATGACAAGTGCAATATAGGAGCCAGGTTTTATTATTAAGCCCTGGATGAGGGATCCCTGGGTCTGAGTCTCTTGCCATGAGTCCCGTGTGTGTGACCCTCACTCACACTCAGATCTGCTCTGCCTGGGGGCAGCACGGTGGGTGAGTGGGCTCCAAAGGTGTGTTGTGTGCAAAGCCACGCACAGGGCTGGGGCTTCCTGAATGACTTCTCTTGCGGCTCCTGCTTTAAACCTGTCTCGGAAACGAATTAGTCGTAAGCGCTTGGGAGAGGGCACACGGGAAGGGTGGGTGGCCGTGCCCCTGGAATAGCTCCACTCACAGCTGGTGCTGGTCTCATGGATCATACAGCAGCCTGGGCCTGGACTGCAACTACAAAACAGCTCTGCAGCTTTCCTCATGGCCCCTGAGTGCTTAACCACAGATGGGACAGTGACAGGTCATGGACAATCGGACAAATAAGCTGTTCTTTCTCTGTACTGACTGAATCCACAGCAAATCTCAGGTGTCAGCTGACACCAATACAGCTTTTTATGCAATAACATCCCACCGATTCCTTGGCTCTACACAAACACAGAGTCTTTGTCAATTCTTGATGAACACCTTAATAATCTTTGCATGAATGGGTTTGGTTTTCACGCTGTCCACAATTGGGCTCATCAGGGGCAGGATCAGCAAATAGACATTGCTCAGGACAGTCTGAAACAAGGGATAAGAGCTGGTCACAAATCTGCATATCACTGACAAGTAAATCCCTGGTATGTAGGAACACAAGATGACACAGATGTGGGAGACAGATATTCAGGGTGTGACCCGTCCATGCCTAGGGGAGCCACCTGAGAATTTCAAGGTCAGGGCAGGCTGTAAAAGGAGAGCAGATTCTCCCAGCACTGGTGGATGACATTGAAGTCAGGCTTCCCAACCAGCTGCCAACAGTGCTTCTGATTCCCCACACACATTATCAAAAAGTCACTATTGAAATACACACAGACCCCTTTACTGCATTTCAGTCTTCGACTCCCAATCAGCCACTAGGTCCAGTAAAGAGACTAGCTATTTAAACTCAATGCTCTTTACCAAAAATGTTCTTTTGACTCCAAAGGATCAGCCACAGTACCAGATAAATATATGCTTGGATCTTACCCAAAATACCACGCTGCCAGCCAATCCTTTAGTAACTAAAACTAAAGGTTTATTATAAAAAGAAAGAAACAAACAATAAGAGAAATGTAAAAGGAACAAAGTAATCAGATACATACAAATGTTCTGAAAGTCCATATATAACAGGTTTCTAGAAGAATTGTGGAGTCTGCAGACGTGTATAGTTCCTCTCGTATACATCTAGTAGCTGGATGGGTCTCAGTCCTTTCTTTCATAGCTTCAGTTCCACTGTAGATGAGTTGTTCCAGAGGTAGATAGGTGGCTGAAAGCTGAACAGGGCTGAAGACAAAATGGATCCCAGGCCCCTGCCTTTTATGTCCTCTGGCCCTTGCCATGCTCCTTGTGGAATTTCACAGAAACCAAAATGGAGCCAGAGTCACATGTGCAAGTCCTGGTGACTAATCAGGTATAACCCTGGCTTCTCCTCCTGGGCCCCTTGCACCTGTGAATGTCTTAATGGGCCATTAATCAGGCTATTGTTATAGCCATCCTGTTTGAGGAGCAGCCTGGAAATAACCCAATTTGAAGTATAGATATATCAACCGTATCCATAATTTCCATTACACACATAACACATGGACATAAACTTTATCATCTTACTCAGCACATTACAGCCTTTCTAAAAGTACCTGACAATTCATATCTCACTTGGATTACTACGATTTTGTCATACTGATGTCAAATAATACAATAAATGCTCCCCCCTCCCGTCCAGCCAGTATGGCACCCCCAACGCGAGATTGGAATAGAAGGGAGTAATCAGAGATCCTGGATACACCTCGAGGGCCCCCCCAATCCAGCCAGCGTGACACCCCTCACGCAAAATTGATGCAGAAAGGGGTGTCCCTATACACTGATGAATGCATCATAGGAACTTTCCCTTTTCAGTTTTGTATCTTCACAGCTTTTAACAGGCCTGAAGGTTTTACAAAGTATCAGGTACATGGTACATTTTTGCATTTTCTGGCATTAGCAACAAATTAATTAGGATACTTAACATTAGTCTAATATTAACAGCAAAATCATGTTTAGCTAAAACAGGCTTTTTCTTTATAAGGTTCACTAGGGAGGTAACAATATTATCCAATTTTTGCAAACATTTCTAAGGGTTCAGTTAGCTCAATAGCACTTATTGGCACCACGGTCTGACAAGATTTCCTTGGGAAAACCCACTCTGCTAAAAATAGTAAACAGAGCTGTGGCCACTGTCTCAGCCTCAGCATTAGATAAAGCTACAGCCTCAGGGTACCTGGTGGCAAAATCCACCAACACCAGAATGTCCTTCTGCCCATTTCTGGAAGGTTTAGGGAGTGGCCCCACTTACCCACAGACACTCTGGCAAATACCTCCCCAGTAATGGGCAAAGACTGTAGGGGTACCTTCTAAGGACCCTTCCAACTCTTGTACTTCTTACACAAATCACAGTGTCTGCAATAATTCCCCACTGTGTCAGACATGTAAGGCCAATAAAAGTTTTGCTTCAGCCTGTCACAAGTCTTTTTTATTCCCTGATATCCTGCAAAGAGACCATCACGAGCCAACTTTAACAACTCACTTCTGTATCCCTCAGCTACCACAAGCTGTTTGCAGTTTCTATCATGAGGCTGCTTTTTCCCTATAGGGTGTCCTCTGTATAGCAAGCCCTGATGCATGAAAAGTATGCCTGCTCTTTCTCCTGCTGGGACTAGGCTTTGGACTTCCACTCTGGTCCCTGCAAAGAAATGTCCTCTTGTTGAGCCCTTCCAAACTCCTTGTGAATTTCACTCAAATTCAGAGTCCTCCCAGGCACATCCAACTCACTTTCAGCTGACCACACCCGAAAGGAGTCCTGGGTGCTAACAGCTATGGGTGGATCTTTCTCTCCCCTTTCAGGCAGGTAACTTGCACTACCATTACACACATCAGCTAGCCCACTAGTTTCCAAACTTTCAACTCTTACCCATTTCAATGGTTTTAAAGAGATATCAACCCTTCTCACTAGCATCTCATAAACAAGGTTCTGTTGTTCCTTCAATGCCAATCTCTGACTCCACACAGCATCAGATGTACCTGAGTCCACTAAGAGACCACACAATATACTCAAAGCATTCAGAGGTGAGAGGTCACCTGCCACCCCTGTATTCAAGAGTTCAACTTCACATCTGTCCTACTGTGTAACTCTAGATGCCCAGTCTTTCCTCTGAAACTGAGACACTATCTATTCACTTACAGAGTTAGCAGCCTGGAGTCAGTCAGGATCCAATATCATTGTCTCCCCTCTATACTGATCAAGCACAGCCACTTGGTTACAGGGCTGTTTAAGCTTCCTAATAATTTCCATTCCGTATGGAGCCTTTTCCAAGACATCCAAACTGGACCTTTCTAAAACAAAGTCAGTGAATCCATCCACATTGGAAAAACTCTGGCAGTTAGAACTGAACCAAGTCACTCAACATATAAACTGTTGCTTGCTACAGGCAGTGACTCATCCTGAACTAACTTCATAAATTCGCTTTCACACCTTTCTGTTGCAGAAAACTGCTTGCAAAAACTATCAGGAGGTTTTATTCCTTCAGAAGCATGTTTAGGTAATAACCCATTTTCCACAGAAATGTCCTTTCCCTCTTCAGTTAGAAGTTGTTCCAAAGAAACATTTTCCTGATCTGTAACAGACTCTTTCTGGGTTACAGTTAAATCCAGAACTAACTCTGAGACAACTGACAAATCCTCAATCAGAATAAGCTGAGAGGTACACTTTGTCTACTCTTTAGACAGAAGTTTGGAGACAAACTCTCCCTTAGCAGCTAAACTGCTATTCTTAACATTCAAACAGTTTGACATTTCCTCCCCCTGCCCCAGCCCTCACGCCTGTTCACAGACAAACCCTGGGAGTGTGGGAAAGCTTCCTTAATGGGTAAAGCGCCACTCCCAACAGACAAGCACATGGAGACAGTTTCTCTTTCAGTAGCTAAACTTCTTCTCTGAACAAACAAGCTGCTATTTTACATATATTTACCATACCAGTATCAAACATATCAACATTGCTATAAACTGGAAAGATTCTCTCCCAATCTCTGTTAAGAGAAGCTGGACTTCCAGAAAGATACAGTTTCTGCTTTTCCAGGATGTGGAGTTGGATTCTGGCTTTTTCTTCTACACGTTAGACTTCATGTTTACGCTTGGAAATTCTTGCCTCAGCTTCTAGTTTCAGCCTTCTGAGTTCCTCCTCATCTTTTCTTTTTATCTCAGCCATTTCTCTCTCATGTTGCAGATGCTGTCTCTCTATCCAGGCTTCCAGCTTGATTGCTTTAACTGATTGTGAATCACTCATTCTGACCAACCTTAATCTTTAACAGTCTTAATATCATATTCTAAAATTTGGACTAGCATGGGGTTCTGATCCAAAACCCAAATGTTCTGGTTCTGTGGATCCTGCTAAGACTACGCCACTGTGACCCATCCATGCCTAGGGTAGCCAGTAGCCACCTGAAAATGCCAAGGTCAGGGCAGGCAGCAAAAGGAGAGCAGATTCTCTCAGCACTGGTGGGTTACACTGCAGTCAGACTTCCCAACCAGCCACAAACAGTGCTTCTGATTCCCCTGCACTGGTTATCAAGAAGCCACTGTGCAAATACACACAGCCCCCTTTACTGCATTTCAGTCTCTGGCTCCCAATCAGCCACTAGGTCTAGTAAAGAAACTAGTTATTTAAACTCTATGATCTTTACCAAAAAGTTTCTTCTGACCCCAAAGGATCAGCCACGCTACCAGGTGAATATAAGTTTCGATCTTATCCAAAATACCACGCTGCCAGACAATCCTTTAGTAACTAAAACTAAAGGTTTATTATAAAAAGAAAGAAACAAACAATAAGAGAAATGTAAAAGGAACAAAATAATCAGATACATACAAATGGTCTGAAAGTCCATATATAACAGGTTTCTAGAAGAATTGTGGAGTCCGCAGACGTGTATAGTCCCTCTCGTATACATCCAGTAGCTGGATGGGTCTCAGTCCTTTCTTTCACAGCTTCAGTTCCACTGTAGATGAGTTGGTCCAGAGGTAGATAGGTGGCTGAAAGCTGAACAGGGCTGAAGACAAAATGGATCCCAGGCCCCTGCCTTTTATGTCCTCTGGCCCTTGCCATGCTCCTTGTGGAATTTCACAGAAACCAAAATGGAGCCAGAATCACATGTGCAAGTCCTGGTGACTCATCAGGTATAACCCTGGCTTCTCCTCCTGGGCCCCTTGCACCTGTGAATGTCTTAATGGGCCATTAATCAGGCTATTATTATAGCCATCTTGTCTGAGGAGTGGCCTAGAAACAGCCGAATTTGAAATACAGATATATCAATCATATCCATAACTTCCATTACTTATATAACACATGGACATAAACATCATCGTCTTACTCAGCACATTATAGCCTTTCTATCAGTATCTGGTATGGCATCTCTCTCATGGATTACATGATTTTGACATCCTGATGTCAAATAATAAAATAAATGCCCCATCCCAATCCAGCCAGTGTGACATCCCCAAAGTGAGATTGATGTACAAGGGAGTAATCAGAGCACCTGAATACACCTCAAGGGCCCCCCTAATCCAGCAAGAGTGACACTAGGAGTCTGTCGACAGATAGGACAGCTGGTGCTGAGAAGCTCATCAGACAGACAGACAAACAGACACCGTTGGGGAAATCAGAAGACACTCAGCTTGCCTCATTCCCATCTGAGTTGAATGGCTTGAGAGACATGCACAGGTCTGTTTAAAACTCTTTTATTCTCTCATGTGATGTTTTATTCCTAAAGTCCGGACTAAACAATACTTTGGTTCAGTAAGGTTGGTCACTCTTGTCACCACAGGTCATAGACTCCCAAAGGGAAGATCCATAGGGGCGGAACCTGCTGATGCTGGGCAAACCAATATGACTGTCAGTCTGCGGTAACCCAGGGCCCAGTCCGAAGGTGGGAGAATGATGGGATTCCACCCCAGGAGAGGGAACAGGAGGAGGCTGACATCTGGCATTCGGAGACCAGAGAGGGGGCAGAGATACAGAATGCCCTGTAACTGTGAGGGGCTGATACAGGGCAGAAATGTTGGAGCCCTCACTGAATCAGGAAACAAAACTATTCCATGTGCCTTATATGACCTTATAGCACAAAGCAACACAGCTCTGAATTCCTACATTCACAATTTATCCGGAGAATGAAAGCTTTGAACAGGGATTTGCTCATTAAATTTCCAAGAAGGAAATAAACCTTAAGGGATTTGGGAATTACTCATGGATATTGCATGGGCTCTTCTTCATCCCAGAGCACACTGTACCTCTGGTAATGGGACCAATTGAGAAATCTTGACTCAGGGCTCAGGGTATTGGGGTTTTCACATTCTGAACTCTCTTTGTACCTGCACACTACTCTAGGACCATCTCCAACTCCCTGGGAGCACAAGTTCACCGGAGATGTGCTACCGGGGCCTGTCACAGTAGCCATTGCCCACAGGATCTCCAGAAGGGGCCGTTATAGAAGAATGAGGGGGCTGCATGGAGATGGGAAGGCGGGTTAGAATAGCTGGTGAGGCATAGACTAGGTGAGAGGTTTATACTTTCAATACCCAAAGTAAAGCCATAGACTAAGTTAGTGCAAGATTCATTACTGTTACGAGAAAGAGGCAGATGATAAGACTCCAATTTCTTCATGGGAAATGAGTAGGGCCATGGCAATTGAATTTCCAGAGGGAAATTATTAGTCTTCTATGAGAACCCACACCCAAAAATGAATGAAAAGGAAACATTTTACAGTAGGTCAAAATTTTTCATGGGTGAAATTCCTCTTTTCCAGCTCAGCTTTAGCTCAAACCATGAGCTTCTGTCACTCGTATTACCTAACCAGACATCTCCAGTGATGCATAGAAAGGTGCTATAACAGTGGAGCCCTTCTCAGCCGGCCTCATGGAGGAACAGCGAGGACAAACGTGAGCGGTGTTGGAACCCCATGTGCCCACTAGCAAACACACTCAGTCATGGGGTCACAAAGCCACCCAGTCAAACTTGGCCTGCTGGCTTTGCTCGGCTTTAATGATACAGACTGTTACAATTATGAGGACAGAGAACAGGTACAATGAGCACAGAAGAAACGCCAGCCAGACATGGGCTGCTTTGTGACCTGCGACTCTGATCAAGATGAAGGTTAAAGCACTGAAACTGTTGTTGTTGGAAGCTACCATGGATGGGATGTGATGCTATTGTTCACCTCTGTTTAGAGATTCATGGAATGAAAATGATTGTACTTATCAGAATCAGATTGAGTGTTATCAGAATCAGTACCTCAGTGTCTCTAGGGGATTCATAGTCTGCAAATATTTCCCAATATTGCATCAGTACTGGCAGCTGTAGGCCCTCATATTGGAAGAACAGACAGTCCAATGTCAGGGGTGTTGCTATTTTTGCCTAACAGAGGTGATCTTAAGGTCCCCTCCAGCCCCCTCCTCAGATTATCTGATCACCTTGAATGTTTAAGTTTAGTACTAATATAGGCACGAGGACGAATGGGTACAA